>LVTN01001878.1:0-53187 GCA_001649415.1 Musa itinerans | reverse complement strand
AATAGGAGGTTAAGATAAATATGACTTGATTCCAATAAAGAAAAATCTTAAGAGGATTTAGTTTAGAATCAGAACTAGCATAAATTCATTTGGAAGTCAGAGAATATCAGGCTGGACAATCACTGACAGATTATAGATCATATCTGTTAAGCAAATCAGTTGGTCTACCCACTAATGGGGCAGTATGATGCAAGAACGGTTGTGTGCATGAGCTATCTTCTAACACAGAAACAAATTACACGACAAAGTTTGGTCTTAGTACAAGGCAAATTTTGGCTCTCTCTACCTCTTCTGATAGGTTAATTCCTTGTACCTCATAGGCTCAAACATTATTTCCCAAATTCTATTCAATTTTTCCCCTCCTCGTCTTTGGTATCCTAATCAGATGCTCTTTTTGGGTCATAACTTGTTTTGTGTAACATATTATCTTTTTTGTGTGACATTATGTTAAAGTTGACTTGGGTATTAAATTTTAGTTTTGCTACAAATGAGCATACATCATCAAGATCGATGACCTCTAAGCGACTATTGCAGCTTCCAATTAAAATTATTTCATACCACTTATATGCCCTAAAGCTATTGGTTTCAGATAAGGCCACTGCATTAACAGAAGAGGGAGAATAATAACGATTGAAGAGAGATGACGATGGTGGAGGACAGTAGAGAGACGAACGAAGAAGAGGGAGGAACCGACAGAAAAATTGACCCACCAAGCTACACTGCACGTTGATGCAGCGAACAAGAATCAACAACCGACGCACAAGACATCGATTCTTGAGTCGAGCTTTCCACCTACCAACAAACACCTATAACAACCAAAGGTAGATCTTGTGATCGAAGATTAAAGTTCACAAGATCGCCAAGTTCATTCGCAGATTTCCCTCATGAAGACGGAAGGCAAAGTAAACAAGATCAAGACGAGGGTGGACGGAAGGCGAAGACATTCTCATACATCTGATCGAGCTGCTTGTTGACCTCATCGACCTCCTCCAGATCCGTGAGGAGCTGCCGCACCATCGCCCCGTACGTCAGGGTGAACAGCTCCGCATTCTGCCAAGATCATCGTCGACACCACATCAACGGAACAGGCACAGAAGAATTAGGGCAACAATAATCGCAGGTTAGGGTTTTCAATTTGACCGGAATTTCTTGAGGGTTGAATCGACCTTACCACACGATCGACGCTGGCAAAGACTGCGTCCCCGGTCTTGGGTGCGAGAGGAGCCATTCTCCTCCTCTGCCTGCTCCTCTTCCTCCTTGCTCTCGCTTGTGGATTTCGACTCACGCAACAATGGGCTTCGCCATTGGAGCAGAGTAATAGTAGTACAAAAGAGGGCTCGAGCGGGTTTGGACTCGAAGTCTATTGTACTGAAGGATCCTCTCCAAAGGTACTTAGAAATAGCCACTCCACTCCCCCATCTCAATCGTTCGTTAAGTCACACAAGCAATAGGAGCGGTGATGATTTGTCCGTCCTGGTCCGATCAAGAAATGTTCCCCTTAGACCAATCCACGTCGGGTCGGGTTTAAGAATTGGGGGAAATCGGATCGAATTCGAACAATTTCGGATCGGATTTAGTTACTATTTTTATGTATCGTTCACACATGCCAACCATGTCGATTGACGATCTCTATTTTTGGCTATGTTGTGATAAGTGACATACAAACCACATTCAATCCCCAATAATTCATATTACATATAAAGTGCAGCATCATCCTTTACATGTTCGATAACCCTATCTGTGTTAGGAAATAATTATATGTGTATATTTCATCTGATGTTATATTCTGCTACTACGTCGATTGATTTATATTGTTGTATGACAAGAGAAGAGCATCCATCACCATATTCGCCAATGTCCCGTGTACTTATTGCTTCGTAAACCTCATACATATCATAAGAAAAAGAGATACAGAGCAATAAACTCAAAACGTTGACGAAGTTTGCATTCATCTTCTCATGCCACCAATTGCAGGAGCTCCCATGACAGGAGCAAGCATGACTCCGCGCCTCTGCCTCTCCATGTTCGCTCTCCATCCTTCACACACAGCACACAAACACACGAGTTAGTCGATCGACGATGCTGCAGAGAAGACTGTGGTGCGAAGGGGCAGGCAACACTCACCGATACCCATGTCGAAGCCCCTGTTCCTGAGCTCGCGGTACTCCTGGCACAGAGCACAGGGCTCACAGCAGCAGTGGATGAGGCAGTCGGGAACAGGACCCTCCTCCAGGTCGTGTTGGCCTCTCATTCTGGAACGGTAGAAGCAGGAGTACAAGCACGCCATGCCGGTGAGGCAGAGCAGCCCGTACACCGCCCCACTCGCTACACAAGCTGTGCACGCAGAGAGCAGAGCAGCATCAACGTTTTCAGTCTCTCTCTCTCTCGTTTCTTCTTCGTTTAGAGGCTCAAATTAGAGGGAGTAGTGTAGAAAGAATGAGATCTTACAGCAAGTGCCTTCATCAACAATATCAGCTATCTGTCCGAAAGTGATGCAAGGGCATAAGCATGTGACCAGACCTGGAGAAGACACAGAAGAAAGAGACCGCAGTGAGGAACTCGAAAGATGGAACCCGAAGTAAACAGATACAAGATGGATATGTATTCTTACAGTTGCCTGGATCATCCATGCAGTGGCAGAGACCGGTCGACCATGGAGTGATGCTGCCGCGGGCTCGGCCGGGCATGGCTGCCGGGGTGTAAGGGGAGCTGTGGCTTTCCGGTGGCACCGGCACGGGGATCGTCATGCCATATTTGTCATGGAGATGAGGGGAGTGTGAGGGATACATCTCGTAGCTCGATCTTGGAGAGGCCGAGAGAGCTGGGAACAGCTTCAAGTACTCTTGCACCCAGAAGCAAGCACATGGGCGCTCTGATGGAAGCGCTCAAACCCCATTACCTTATTGGTTTCCGGTACCCGTCACCTATTCTGTGCACTTCTTTCCAAGCTTTCATTGACAGTAAACATTTATTCTGGAATCAGAATACGAACAGCTCATTACTGGCCAACCTCTACATGAAACTTCCTGTGGAAGTTCGACCTGGTTTGAAATGGCTTTCCTGTTCTTCTTTTTTCGATCTCGGAGATCTAAATCCCTTTGAATAAGGAGGTACAGCTTGGTGTGGAAGAAGGTGCGCTTTGGAAACAGCTCTGAGTTCTTCATATTATACAAAGGAACAACAACTAAGCAGTAGTTGGAATATATGGAAGTTCGAAAGCATGAGTAAGTTTCGGTGTTGCTTCTACATTTCTTTAGAAACAAGACTCGAATAGATTACTATTCGAGTTGGTGTTTAAGCTAAACCGTGGCTGTCGATGTGACGATGACACTGCAATTACTCTTCAGGAAATTGATTCATGAAGCAACCCCAAGTGGGAACAAAAGAAATGATAGCTAAAGCAATATTAAAACTAAATAAAAAAACCTGACATCACAGTGGATAACATATCCAGCATATATGAAATAAAATATGATGAAACCGTAGAAACATTGTGATAATTATATAGATCGAATCATTGTTATTTCACATAATTTCCTTTGGATTGTTTAGATCGATAAAAACAAAAATCATACAAGAAAAAGAAGGCTTCCATCTACAGAGAAGGGCCCCACATGTGGGGCTGGCTGTGCCTCCAACTACGAGGCAGGTAGGTAAAGGGGAGTAATGACAGACAGTCGTAAAGGTTCTTTTGCCATGTGACTGCAGGCAGTGAAAGGGCCCGCATGGCCTAACACGTGAGGCCATCTCGGCTCCAATTACGAGGCAGTAATAGTTTGGGTACGGCTTTAAAACGCCCTTTTGAATGATCCACTTTCGGCGCTTGAGTCGTGTCTCATCGAACGCAAGAGCTTTCACTACTTAGTTAACACATGTTCGTAACTTGTTCCGCATCCAACGTGTCAACGACCACGGACCCTCTCCTGAACCGCCACATACCTTTGTATACCCATCAATTATACGCTCTCCCGGCCCCGCCTAGTTTCCTGCACCGCGATTGGGCTTGCGAGCGAGATCACGGGGCCCAGGTTGCTGCGGGTCCCGCCGATCGTCCAACAGTGGGGTGAGTATACGGTTCACAAACGCTCTCCCGGCCCCGCCTAGTTTCCTGCACGGCGATTGGGCCTGCGAGCGAGATCACGGGCCCAGGTTGCTGCGGGTCCCGTCGATCGTCCAACAGTGCGGTGAGTATACGGCTCACATGGGTGACGATTTACTGTACATCTTCAACAGAGAACACCTCTCCTATGGAGAGACGAGGAAGAAAACACTCCCTGTTCCACTTGCTCCTGTTCTTCCCCGTATAAATGGTGAACCCTGAGTTTGACCGTACATAGGATCACGCAGATACCTTCGCTTTTATTTATTACATTATCCCACCTCGTCAGGAAGAATAAGATCTAATTCCGAAACACTTTCTTTGTTGAATATTCCAAAAAACACTTATTTTTGTTTAATTTATTTTATTACCTGCCTATTTAATTCCGAAACACTTTCTTTTTTGCTTATTCTGAAAAAAAAACACTTTCTTTTTGTTTATTTTATCTTATACCTGCCTAATTAATTCGTCTCTGGCTCTCGTCGCAGCTTTTCTTATTTGGGGTTCCAATCACCAGTCTCGCTTTTTCTGTTCGCACCACTGGAAGCAAGGCGCGATCCCGTCACTGGACGGCGAGATTCTACGGCGGGGACGGATTAGTACCCACTTCGGTACCGCCCCCAGTGCCGCTCCACCGATCGCCAATCTCCATCTCTCTCTCTTTGCGTGAACACTAAGCAAGAACCGAATCGCCTGACCCCCGAAGCCTATCGAAGAGGGGGGAGCGACGATGTCATGAGGGCGGCGACGGCGGAAGCGGAGGAGGCGAAGGTGGAGGGATGGCCAGGGCCGCGGTGGAGTGGGGGAGGGGCGGCAGCAAACGCTTTTGCTCCTTCAAGCGGATTACCGTCATGGTTTGCTGCGTCAACATCGTCGCGGCGCTCCTCGTGCTTCGATCGTTCTACAGCTCTTTCTTCTTTGCTTCTTCCTCTAGGGTCATCAGTGATCCGTTCTCTGGTGCATAGATGGACCCTTTCTCGTTTAGATTCTAAATGCTGACCTATTTTTGGGGGTTCCTTTCATTTTTATTGCGGATTTTTGTTTTCTGGAATTTCTAGTGGATCAGACTAAGAGAATAGAAGAGTCGATTCAGATTCGAAGAGAAGCGGAGCCTGTGGAGCTCGTTAAAGCGGTAAGCTCGTAAGTTCAAGTTGTCTTCTATATGTTTTGGATTACGGCTTTGATGGATGAAACGTCTCTGTTCTTTCTGGATAAGAATAGGTGAGAAAACTGACAAAGGAGTTCTCCAGAGAAGCGAAGAGGGGATTGAAGTTGCCACGATCGCTGAAGCAAAAGCTGGTCTATGAGATTCTGCATAGCTTGCAAAGTGTTAATAATACCAACGTGACAGAACAACGAGGTGGTCGTCCTTTTGTTTGTTAAATGTTGTTGATCAACTCTTGATTGATGATTGTTGATTAATTCACTTGTTCACTGGAACAGAGAGCTTGCTTGATCGTTCTGTCAGCTATGAAAAGAAAAAATGAAAAGTAAATAAAGAGCTTAAAAAAACTGATTGTTTTTTTGCATCTTAAATTATCCTAATTTTCTGACAGAATTTTGTTTCAGTCCTCAGTTTGATTAGGGTTTAACATCACATGGTAAGGTGCCACATCACAGTTCTTAATCTTGTAACATCATTGGACCTTACCGAAGGGACAGTTGTTGTTCCCTTTTCCGTTCTATTTATGCAGAGGATGCTGGATTGAAGGTTTTGTTTTGGGAAGGCATTGATGACTTAATCAAAAGTACCTTATCTAATTGGCTGCTTTATTTGCTTGCAAATGCAACACTTGTCTTGTTGAATATATGCATTCTGATATACCTCTAGGAATCTGTTTCTTATTCTAAATGTTTTCTTACAAGATTTCTATTTTGTTTAGAATAACTAATTGTTTCCATTGTATATCGTGGTAATGGTGATACCAGGATTTGGTTCCATTATTGTCTATTTGTTCACTTGTGGATACTCAGGACATGCACACTATATTTGAAAGTTTAGACTTTAATTAAACTACAACTATAATAACAAGTTGTAAATTGCAACTAATTGGGATTGATTATATGAATCATTTTATCCCTTTGAGCTTGCTGATGGATACATTGCTACTCAAAATGAGGGGCCATAAAATTTGTTTCTAATTGTTATAGTATAATCTTCTTGTGTCATTCATTTACCTTTCCTAGCACCACTAACTATTGTTAACTCATGTAGATGCCTGAACTAATTTTCCCTTTCACCACCAGTAATTGCACGTCATGTGTTTTTGTTATAAGTTTTCCTTGTGACACTATACCTCGAAGTTAACATCCTTATCTTGGTAACATATTGCTTTTTTGAGTATGTTGTTTCTTTCCTATCTAGCATTATCACATAATATATAGCTGGACATATATCCGTGTTTTATGATTTTTCTTTTGATCTTAAAGGTTACAAAATTTACACGATGCCTGGATGGCCCTTTCGATGTGCATTAGCTGTTTAAGTTACATCTCCTTTATTTTCCCCTTTCCTTGAATAATCAACCCAAGATCCCTAACCCTTTTGTAAATGAATACAAGATGTGTTATTTGAATGGAAATTACATGATTGCCCTTAGAAGACTACCAGAATTAAATGTGATATTGCTCATGTAGAAACACACGGTGATATGGATCTGAAAATTTGAATTTTGTGAGAGTTTTGCTTGTCTGTGTAGCATAGTAATGCAGATCTAGTCATATTTGATTAGAATCAAATGTGCACTTGTTTTCCTTCATTGTGCTCTCACTGGCATCTCCTCATTCAACTAATCATTGGGGAACTGTGGCTGTGCTACACTTAATCTGATTGTTTGCTTCTTCTAAATATTCTTAATTTCTTCCTACATGAGACATGAACTTTTCTATAAAGGAAACATATTCGACCATAGGACCTGTGAATGGAAGAATGTCAAAGATTAGCCTAAATGTTAGTTTCTTGTACTGCCTAGGTTAGACTTGCTTGTTGAAGAACTATGCATGATCACTAGTGATATATCCGAATATACAATTTAGCTCCGAGACTTTTAAATAATGTTAGTCTATTTGTCGCACATGATTTTTTAACACAGACACTTTAAGCAGATGCAGCAGAATTATGGCGTGTTGAGAAACTTGAAGAGGTTAAAAGGGCAACACGTAAAAAATCAAATTCAAGTATCCCTTATCAAGAAGCAAGTATGTTGTCTCTTTTGGATGCCAATGCACTTCATATAATTGTTTCTAAATTATATAATTGCTGTTTGTAGAGATGTTGAAACGAGCATTGGAGTCTAAATGGCCAATATTAATGGAAGAGATTGGACTCTGGACACCAGCTGATGTTGTCAACAGTGAACACAATGATAAACCTGAAAATGAGCAGGATCCTGGTAATATTGCTTGCTTCCTAAAATCATTTGTAATTTTGTTTCCCTTTGCAGTTATCTTCAGCTTTGTTGGCCATCTGCTTGTGCTATTCTGTAGTAAATTCTGCAAAATTTGATGAGCTGATAGTAGTCATACACTGCTTTCAAGTTTTGCTGTATAGACTATTGTTTCATATTGCATTTAAGTGCATCTAATTTGAGATGCTAATTCCTGCAGAAGAGATTATCCCTGGTCGACCACTGCCTCCGGAATGCCATGCTGAGCCTCATACTGATTACGATGGGACTGCTGTTAGATGGGGTCTTACCCACCATAAAGAAAGTGCTGCTGATTGTTGTCAGGCTTGCTTCGACCAGGCCAATCGTGCAAAGCCAGGGCAAATGAAGTGCAATATATGGGTTTACTGTCCATCAGAGTATGGGTGCTATTCACCTGATATATACGAACACAAACATCAAGAGTGCTGGCTAAAGCAGGTAAAGCATGATTAGTTTCTACTGTATTAGCCACCGTAATTTGTTGAAGAATTTCATATTTTTCCTCCTCCACTGAAATGTAAACTTGTCTCACTTCTTGCTATTTTGAGTTAGTTCAACAGTTGAATCCGAAGAGGAATCATTTCTTAAGGATAGAAGATAAAATAAATACCAAAGTTATGCCATGGTATACACCAGATAGGAATGTAGTTCAACATTACAAAGCTTTTTAAGGTTTGGGAAATAAAAAAAATGGGAATTTTGTCTATATCTGAGATGTAAGATGTCATTCACTATTTACTATTACATGCTTATTGGATTTTTTTTAGGCAACTTTTGTAAAACAACCCATGCCTATTGTTCATTGATGATTAGTGTTTTTCCATGCTTTAGATCCCCTAATGTCATGGAGAGTTTATGCACCTGTATAACCTGTAAATTCATATTAGAATGTTATATATGCAGTACGCAACTGATGGTCGTTTACTTTTTACGTTTACACTGGACGTCACATGAAACATGATTGAGCAATGTCAAGTAGTATTCATCGAATGTCCTTGCTACTCTAGTTACTTCCATAAAATATCTATGTTTAACCATGTATTCAAATGCTTAGTCTAAGTATATTGTAATAAGCCAATTGCTTACTCTCTGCCATTTTAATCATTCTTATCCTCTTGACGTGAGACTGTTGTCATAATCCTCTCCAGTCAAAGACTGATATTTTTGTCAAGATTTGATATCTAAGAATCTACATTGGTTTTCTACTTCTAACCAACCAATAAATTTCCATGACATGTGACTAATTAGTTTCTCTCACAATCTCCTTCAGATCTGCACTCCTTGCACTATCCAGAGTTCTCTGTCACTTTTTTAGGTCCCAAATGTAGGCAATACATGAGGGATTCTTAATGTTTTAATACCATATTTGTCAAGTTCTTGTGGGATGGGTAATGACTTGTTACACTATACACATTATCACTGACATCCCTCACAAGACTAGTCAATGGTATCATGAAATTTTTCTTTCAACTTTTTTTGTCTCAGTAGAATATACATACTATTACTAATTTGCATATTATCTTTGTGGAGATAAGTCTTCTATCATATAGTTTTGTAAAAACCTCAAGACCATAATCTTCTTTACTTCTTTTTTTCTTTAATATACAGTAAATGTGCAACTGAGTAAATTATACTTGAGCCACTTTTTATTCTAGTTTTCATCTTTTAACCAGACTTCTCATACATTTTACATCAAATCTTTCGTTTTGCTTTGGAAGACCTGTTTTTTCACGAATATTGGACTCTTCACAACAACTTAAGCTGAACCAACCATACTGTCATGGATTTTTTTTTCCCAAAAGAAAAAGGATAGAGAATGGATACACTCTGTGCTCTGAATACCAGCATACAAAAACTGAGAGAAGGCTTGAGGTCAATCTCTTTTCCAAACACAAAACAAACAATTGGTTCTACACTGCTAAAAATTAGGTGTCATAGTTTGTAGTACAGGTCGGTCACTGAAGGTAAGAATAAGCTACAATTTGATTGAAGATTTGAGAATGTTCTTATTTAGTTGACCTATTTTTGATTAATGTACATGGTGCATTTTCCAAACCGAAGCAGTCTTATATAATTCTATTTGAAACCAAATGTAGGAAAAAACTGAACTGAAAGTTAACCATATTTCACTGGTTTGTTTCTGTTTTAAATATTGTTAACTATTATGTTATAGTTTAGAACTTCAACTTTGTTTCATATTTTCAAATATTGGACAGTTAGAAAACATGTGCAAAAGCTAGCATCATGGAGATTAGGATGTTGAAATTGATATCATTGAACAATGTTTAAATTTGTCAAGTACTTTAATATGGTTGAACAATATCTAGATTGGGTGCCAACATCAATAAAAAATGGAAGGGTTGAGTCAAGTCAGGAGTGAGGTTCATCTATTCTATCATATGTGCATAAGATTCATAAGAATAAAGGGTATCGTGATATATTTATGAGAATAAAATATATTTTTCTATGAGCTCTGTATATATAGGCTCCTGCACTACGCAATCTGGGGAGAGACTGGTGTCTGTATTCTTATAGTGTGAATACAGAGGCTGTTATTCCATAACTAGAATTCTGATCCAAGACTCCCACTTTTCACTTTCTTTAAATTGTCATTTTAATTTGGTTTAGGATAATATATTTTAACTAAGAACCAAACTGAACTTGAAGTTGTTTGGTTCCTAATTTTCTGAACTTAATCAAACCAATCGATCTGGATAAGACCAAATCAAATATCTGTGTTTGTCTGGCTTTCTCATTTAACATGCTAAGATCCTTCAGCTGACATTTGCACCTTCCTTTTACTTTTCCCCTAATGAGCAAGCTACTTATTTTGTCAAATGCAGGCTGAAGAACCTCGGGTGAACTTTAAAGACAAGTATTCAGAGTCATACAGGACCGATCACTCCAATGCCCCTGTGGTTGTGCCATGGATTTCAGGTGTTGTGGCTGCATAAACATTACATTCTCCTAAATGCTGCAGCAGAACTTCCAGAAAAGGGTTCAGAGCCACATCACATGATAAACAGACTGCCTGCCTCCATTTACAACGGCATTAAAATTATCTGGCTGTTGTTTCATCCTGTTGCCGGCAATTTTTCAATATGACAGTAAGGTTTTCTTTCATGCATTCTTTATGCCCTTGTAAATTGTCAGAGGCATCAAATTCCTTTCCAAGTTTAGGTTGCAAAACATTTGGATTCACTGTTGCCATCATACATCGGTTGATTAACATTAGAAATTGGCATGTGATGATGACAAGTTTAAATGCTCAGACGTATCCTTTGCTCAAATTTTCTTGTTGCTCATTATTCGTATATTGACAACTTGGCATGGGTTAAACTTGATTTATATTGTATCTTCCTGCTTGATAGGCTCCATAAATATAGTTATGTTGTTCTGGTCAATGTGCTGATTCACTCCGTATCGAGGAGCTGTAGGTCTTCTGATATGTGAATCTTATTTAGATTTCTAGACCCGAGCTTGGTCTAGCTGTATTCCCCACCTAAACCGGATCATGTTCCTTCCTTCAATGTATATGTCATATTTGAGTTATATCAATGTTAATTTCTCCTGTAAGATGTGTTATCCTACGATATTATGTGCTTTCATGAGGATTTAATTCCATTGTAGTAATGGATTATTATCGTTGTTACTTAGAATCTGTTAATAAAATCATGTATTGTGTGCTCTCTCTCTCACTCTCACTCTCAAATGGATAAGGGCAGAAGGCATGAGACGACGCCACGCCCTCGTTTTCCGATGGGTACCGGCAACGGCTTCTCCCCTTTCCTCTACCTGAGCAAGGGTGGCCTGCGTCAAACGCCTGCCTCTTCGGCGTCACCTCCAAGGACGTCATCATCGACCTCGCCACCTGCCTAGTCGTCCCGAGCTTTGCTGGGACGTACATGAAAAAGAAGAAGGAGAAGCAGAAGCTGCCCATCCTCATCTACATGCATGGCGGCGGCTTCGTCATCGGCTCGCCCTTCTCCTCCACCTACCACGACTTTGTCCGCTCCCTCGTGGCCCGCGCCGGCGTGCTTGTCGTGACGGTGGACTACGGCCTCGCGCCCGACCACCCGCTCCCCGCGGACCACGACGACTCCATGGCGGCCCTCAGATGGGTGGCCGCGCACGCCGGCGGGGACCCTGAGGTGGATCTGCCTGGCGGGCGATAGCGCGGGGGCCAACATCGCCCGCGACATCCTGTTGCAGGTGGACGCGGACGGCATAGCCAGCGGCGCGAGCGTCGAGGGGCTGGTGCTCATCCATCCTTAATTCTGGGGCATGGACGCAGTGGGCGGGGACACGACGGAGCCATGGCTTAGGGAGAAGCTTGAGAGTTCGCGGGGGTTCATAAGCTGGTGGCCGATGGGGTTCGCGGAGGAGCCGCGAGTGATCGATCCTCCATCAAAATCTTGGTATCATTCTTTATCGTAATTCTATTTTATAACCTCATTTTGACTATTTATAATTTTATTTTGTTTTATTTTAAATATTCTTAAGATACCTCTCAACGTAAATATTTTTAACTTTATTTAATTTCAACAGACTTTTCCAATTCATTTTTTTTTTTCTCTGAATCATCAGAAGATGACATAAAACGATGGGAAAAAAAAGGTAAATAATCAAATAAAAAAGAATGAGATGAGAAATAGTTTTTTATATTTATTATATCGACATCATCTTCTAAATTAATTTACATAAGATCTAATATCTTGAGCCAATTAAAGAGTTATGAGAAATAAAGATATTATTGATAATTAAGGGGTTATATTTAGTAAAATTATTATTATTATTATTATTTTATGATTGTGTTAAGTAAAGGGTTGTCGATAAGGTAAAAAAAAATAGCAATCTCTTTTTTTTTTTTCACTTGATTTCTCCCAACATCTTCTAACTACGATGTCTTTCAATAGAACTTCTTTGGTGGGTAGACTCCTTAGCCCTCGCCAACCTTACTTGACAAAGCATTCTTTGATAATGTTGTTGATATCATTTTCAATCCCATATCAGCCACCAATTCTCCCTCCTCCAGTGGACCATTCCCTCGCATGCGACTTGTTTTCTAAAACAACAAGCATCCTTCATTTTTTTTAGTGTTCTTTGACCATTCTTGTCCCACCAAGCCTCATCATATATATATATATATGCGACCATAGGATGCTTTTTAGATTCAAAAGAAAAGATTAATGCATTTGGGTTTCAGACGATTAAAAACTAATTTTTATAAAAGAAAAATTATATCACTGAAATAAGAATATTGATATTGATATGCGAGATTGTTAGATAAGATAAAATTACAATATTTTTATTTATGAATAACTAAAAAGATAGAGATTCAAACAAACGAAAGAAAAGGTGTGTTTTGGATATTTGGGAAAATATGGGTGGGAAGACCTTGAAAAATGGACAAGACACAAAATGTCAATGTCAATTAATGGTGTCTAAATCATACCTGTGTGCGTAATAAATGGCGGCTGTATCCTAAATCTACTATTAGATTCTTTGTTTGGTCTTCCCTCTTTGGTCGGTCAAAGGATGACACTCTCCTTCCTTTTCCTCTCACCTTCTCCGCAACCATCTCCATTTAAGACTTCCATCGCACTGTTTCATATGTTATCATAAGAGGAAGGAAGGAGAGAGGGAGAGAGAGAGAGAGAGAGCGATGGAGGTGGTGGCGCCGGTGAGAGACTTACACTTCGCCAGTACATACACCAGCCCCTCCGTGAGCGCACCGTCGAGCCCGAAGCGCGTCGGCCACCACTTCGACTTCTTCCACCACTACACCAGCGCGCCCACCAGTCCTTCGCGCGCCTCCGCCATCTACTCCCACTTCAACGCCATGGATCCTCTCCCTCCCCCGCCCTCGGCTGGCGGCGTCCCCTTCGGCTGGGAGGAGACGCCCGGCACGCCCAAGTCCCGCGGCAGCCCCGCCAAGGATGAGAAGGGCGACGTGTTCGACTTCGCCTTCGACTTCGGTGACAAAGAAGGCCTACCGATGCTCACCACCGCCGAGGAGCTCTTCGAAGAAGGAAAGATTCGGCCACTTAAGCCACCTCCTCGCCTGCAGTATCCAGCTGCGGGTGACCGAAGCAGCGTGCCCACCTCGCCGAGGCCGAGGGGGTTGTGGTCTCCCCGCCATCGCGGCAGGAGCGCCGGAGGAGAAGAGTTCGACCCCTTCACCGCGGCGATGGTGGAAGCGACGAAGGATAGACGGAGGGAGAGGACACCAACCCCTCCCCCTGTTTCTTCTTCCACAAGCCCCACCCTGAAGAGCAGCGGCGGCGGTGGAAGCAAGAAGTGGCGGCTGAGGGACTTGCTTCTGTTCAGGAGCGCGTCAGAAGGACGCGCCACCGGCAACCGGAGCAAGGACCCTCTCCGCAAGTACACCTTGCTGTCATCAACACCGAGCAAGAAAGTAGTCGCCGAGGACGCCAAAAACTCAAGCTTCAGATCGACCGAGACGCACTACGCCGCAAACCGGGCGGCATCAGAGGAGCTGAAGAAGAAGACACCCCTGCCGTATCGGCAGGGCCTCTTCGGCTGCCTGCGCTTCAACCCGGCTGTGCTCAGCATTTCCAAAGGATTCGGTAGCCACTCGTTCGGCCGCCGCCGGTGACGGCGACGAGAACCACTCTGGTTATTGTTGTCAATGTCATCTTGCATTCAATCTGTATGCTTTGTGGTCAACTGTTTTTCCTTTTTGCTTCATTCTGTAATGAAAGAATAGCCATGTTTGACATCATCTCTGGCTTCCATGCTTTATATTTGGCTGTCGTTTTCCCTGTCAGCTCTCACTGATCATAAGAGCTGAAGAAGGTGAAGCCTTGTGTGTGTCTGCTGCACTGTGTGCTACTGTAAAGTCTCAGTGAACATTCCTTTACATCATCAGTAAATTCCATTGTCACAACAACTCTGCTCCAATTTGGTTCAGAGTCTTATAATAAAGTGGAACAGACCTCATAGTTTGCATGAAGAGATTGCCAAACCAAAGAGACAGCAAGGTGGCACAGTGGAACTTATGAAGCTGCAATTGAACAGCCAAAGTTAGACTGATGTTTTTGTAGCCGCCAACAATGGTTATTGTAGAAACTTATGAAATATCATCTTTATATATCGACATCTTAAACCCTAAAAACGTTAAATTGATATAACAAACTTAAAAAATAATTCTCATCATCTATCTCTTTGATTGAAGATATCAATTAGCTTAGCTGATAAAGACTTCAACAGGGACTGATGCATTGGCATGTAGTGTTCACAATTCTAACAATGTAATGAGGATATGTGATGATGTTGATGGCACAAGAATAGGGAACTGAAGGACCACAGTATTGTTTAGTAATCTTGGTGTGGGCCATTTTGGTCTAAAGTTTGACTTAGAAAGTTGACTCTGTGACCCTTGCCCTAGGAAAAAGAGGCTTATTAGCTTTCTCAGGCTTTCATGATCATAATGAACTGCATCGAGGATCATTCTTCTATTAGGAGCTTTGACTGCTGCTACTACTACTTTTTATCTACTGACTCCATGTAGCAGTGAGGTTGATGATGGTTTAATGGTTAAGTATCAGGAAGAGACATCTGAAAGAAAAGCTCTAGTTCTTTGTAACACAATGGATCCCATCACTGTCTTGATTCCTTTATCTTCATCACAATCACCTGAGAATATGCATGAAAAATCTACTTAACTGTTGCATTTGAGGTGTCAGACACATAGCTCAAGGAAAAATTTAAGCTTAAATGGTTTCACAAGGAATAAGAAAGAGAAAATAAACACTTGATGTCCACAATCTACTTTGTTGACCATTTTCTACAGTGGGTGGACATGTCAAAGCTTCATATTAGTGGGTGGTTGGGCACGATGGAAGACACTAAAGAACAAGAAGATTGATTTAAGAAGGAAGATTGAAGTAGATAAGTGTGCCCAAGTGAGTCTTTGAGGAAGAGAAAACAATTGAGACTCTCAGCTGATTTCTTTGACAGCCTTCTCCAGAGTCAGAGAAAACAGTTGGATCCACAACTGGTCAACTCAAAACAAAGACAAATAATTGCAGAGGAGGACACAGCAACAACATCATTCCAACTTTGAACAGAGTCAAGAAAGTGAGATGAATCTATAGCACACTTCATGAATGGCAAGAGAGCATATGGATTGATTGCTTGGTATGACTGACAGAAAAATATCAAGGATGCTTCTGATAAATGAATGAAAAACTTTAACTCATTGCTAAGAAGAGCATAGTCAAGCAACTAATGTTCTAAAAACTAGCAGGAATTGTTGGTAGATTCATGGAAGCACTTTAGGGTTTTTTATGTCTTCTTATGGGCTTCAGACTAACAACTTGTTGCTATTCTAATCAATGAAGCAGAACATATTTGCTCATTGACTGAGACTCGAGTTATCACGATCCAACTTGATTGGCTCAAAATATTTAAACTAAAATTAACAATAGTACATCCACCATATCCTTATAAGTCAATCTTAGTCTTGATATACTTTCGACGTGGGATTAAACCGGCATGTTATATGAGCAACTCAGTTATATCAATCACATTGAGATGAAAAACTTTTACTCACGCATAATAAAGCAATTAAAGTTCTAAAAACTACGAGGTATTGTTGGTGGATTCACAGAAGCACTACAGGTTTTTTTTATTTCTTCTTATGGGCTTCAGACTAACAAAGTTGTTGCCATGATAGTCAGTGAAACATAAAATACTCATCTTGTGTATGAATCACTGACTTAAAATACTTAAACTGAAAGTATTTTAACCACTGACTAATTTTGTTAAGCATGAACCACTGACTTAAAATACTTAAACTGAAAGTTAATATTAATCATCAAACCCTTATAGCCAAATTAATATTTTAATCTGTGCATCAAGAATAAAGAAAATGTTATGCAACTTGATTAATGCTAAAAGAGATTTATCTTGCCTAAAAAGAGAGAAGGAATGTTCATCTCTGGAAGGGAAAAAAAAAATCCTCGTTTACTTCTAATTTATTATTCTAAAACCAGCAAAATAAACAACAGAATTCATATATTCCCTCATTTGATGCCCGTCTATAAAAAGAACAAGACCAAACACTATTCATGGGTTTGCTACGTCACAAGAGTACTGAACCGGGTCGGCCGTGCGGCCCACCTCCCGAGGCCACCGCAACCTCTAACCGAGAGAAAGAGTGGGGGTAAAGTAAGTTCCAGCGGGGTAACGAAAGTTATTTTTCCAGCCGGAAACGGATCGGGTCGAGTTGGATCCGTCACCGACACATCTTGACATCTGACCCGACCCATTCACAAGCCGTACTTCGATCCCAACGCCACTTGACGAGGACATCAGCCACCCGCAAAAGGCGTGGGAGTTTCCAATAGGAGAGAGAAAGAGAAAGAGAGAGAGAGAAGCAACAAGGCATCATGGAGATTCCACCTCGAGGTGCAAAGACACTGAATATGGATCGACGACAAAGCCATGCAAGGTAACGTGACCCCACTCACAGCTGGAGAACCCCGAGGTGGTCCATTTACCGTCCACATCCTTGACGCAATAATGAGGTGCCGTGAGCACAATGCGTGCGTCTGATCCTAACCATCAATCCGTAGATCTCGACCCAGATGGATACGATCAACGGTTAAGATCACCCGGTGGGTCTGCCACCTTTGCGAAGGTAATATGATGCATCAACATGACTGCGTAGGCCCAGGTGACAAGGAGGATGAACGCTACAGGACAACCTCATCATACATGGATGGCATGATGAAGGCCGTACAAGTGCAAGCATGCGGCCATCGACTGGAATCCAGCTCACAGCTCCTGGAGCTCTCACCAAGCTTCTCCCACCCCATCACTACTTTGCTATAAATATCAACACAGACACCCAACACTCACTCATCACTCGGACTGAGTAGTGTGTCACGATGAAGCTCCTACATCCCTCGTTACTAATTCTACTCATCCTCTTCACCTCCTCCTGTGCCCAACTCGCCATGGCAAGGTCAGGTAAACACTCAGAACTTGGCAAAATACATGGCTGCAATGATGTGTTAGCAGTAATATCTTTGGTTGGTTTCAGCGTTCTGTGACTCCAAGTGCAAGGTGAGGTGCTCCAAGGCTAGCTTACAGGACCGGTGCTTGAAGTTTTGTGGCTTGTGCTGTGAGGCGTGCCGATGTGTGCCGTCCGGCACCTACGGGAACAAGGATGAGTGCCCTTGTTATAGGGACAAGTACACAGGGGTAGGCAAGAGGAGGAGGCCCAAGTGCCCCTAAGAGAGATAGAGTGAGTGAGAGAGAGCTCTGTGCTTTCTTGCTTCTTCCATGCATGTATATGTGATTATATGGAGTGATGGTGTGTCTGCATCAGTTGATATATTACCAGTGCTGAAAAATAAATCCTTCTCTCTAGCATGTTCAATGTAGAGAGAGAGAGAGAGAGTTATTTACCTGTTCACTATGAAGATAATGTATTGCATATGTTGAGGCCACCATATATTGCTTTTGTTTTCAGAATCACCTTCTGGCATCTCTTGTGCAGTGCCATTCACCAACATTGTTTTTGCTACTTTGGTTGGTTGTCTGAATCCCTGCAGCATCACTAATCATTGAATGGCTGAATGGGTTCCACTGTCATATGCTAGTCTTTTAAAACAGGTGGGTCTACTGAGCAGAAGCTACTGCATGCATGCATGTCTGGGTCATCTTCATTATTGCGTAGATCGTACTCACAGGTGAAGTTTATGTTCATCAGTACAGAAATCCCGCACAGATTAAAGGGAAAATAAAATAAATATAAAAGATGAGGAGGAGATTGTTTAAATTGATATTTTGTTAACCACAAAAGAAATGTTACCTTTTTTTTATACTTCATGAGAAGGGAGGGCTCTCTTGCATCGCCACTGGGATCATAGGAACTTGAGGGGGTTTAGAGTCTTCAACATCAAATCTGAGATTCCACACACCATGTCAATAAATGTAAGCCCAAACCAAACAAGTAATCAAATTATCATCGCCTTATCGATGTTATAGATAGATGCAAATCAATCAACATCATCTATTTGTTGGTACTATAAGAGAAAATAAAGCTCCGCTACAAGAATTCCAAAATGCCAGTTAGTGCAGACAGAGAAGGTGGAGATGACATTGCTTCTGTGGTTGAGAGCAAGATCAGCAGTGGACATCAAGATAGACAGATGTGGCAGATCCGGATTGGTGGTGGCATATATTTGGGAGGACGAATGACAAAAGGTGTTCTACTTTAGAGAGATAATTTGGGAAAGAGGTGAGAATTCAACTAATCCGAGTTATCGTAGTGACTTTTGACACAGGATTAGCAGAGTAGTGAGAAATCATTGTTGTAGAAGCCATTGGCATGGGTCATCATAAAATTATGAATATTAAAGCATAAAAAATGGCTATAGCTATTACTTGAGCAAAGTCAGCACCAAACGGAACATGCATCCATGATTGAAGATACAAAATTCAACTAAATACAAATATAAAGATATGTTGCTAATGTCTAGGAAGTACCTTTCAGAATGCTTGTAGGCCTCCAATATAATCAACTAGAGCATCGAGTAATTCCACTTCTTTAGAAAAATCGCAGGCTCACCTTGTCGGCTCAATCCAAGACAACACACTTGCAACTTGGTCATGGCTTGGAGAGAATGTAATAGAATGTTCCTGTAATACAGCGTGCCAGAATTATCAATGTCAAAAGACTTACATTTTTTTTCCTTTCCTTTGTATCTTTGTAAATTATCAAGTTACACATGCTATTTTGTATCAACTGCTAGATAAAAGCATAACTATTGTGTACTGATGTACTGATCAAACTTTCCTGTAGTCATCAGCAACTCTTAGTGATTTACCTGAGACTTAGGGTGTTAGAACCCTCTTTCAATCAACATAAATGAATTTGAAGTTCTACAGTTTGGTAAATGACTTGAATGAAGCTGACGTGTGATTATCCCAAGAATCTGTTTAATAGTCAGGAGGGGAGCTTCAGAGTATACAGTTCATGAGTTGCAACTATTAGACTGTGTGATCAAGGAAACAACAGCTCCTTGGTCATGGGTTCCTGAATCAAACATATACACCAAATAAAAAGAAAAAGAAAATGAGAAAACCATAGGTTTAACAAGTGTTTCATTCAATGGGAATACCTCAGACCCGTAACTCACTTATCTTCTACTTGCAAGAAAATGCTAAACACCAACAGTAACAAGCAATTTAAAATGTGTTCCTCTTATTATTTGGCCACTTCAGACTACTTTTGTAACCCAGGTTCGGAAGAACCATATGGGTCTTGCCCCAGCAAGAGTACCAAAAAGGTTCTTTTTGAGGATTTGTAATATCCATAAAACATCTCATAAACCATGCATGAATAACTGGGTAATCACACAAAATGTCCAGTGTCCTAGACAGTCTCTGAACCATAGCGAAGGAACCATTTCTGAGTTATAGTTCATTTGGAGAAGGGAAAAGGTGGAAGGAGAGGTATAAAAGTGGTATAGTTAACAGGAAAAAAGTGCTCCGGTCATCACCTAATCTTTGTCAGATTGAACTCAGCTCCAAATGACAAGGAATGAAGAATGAACCCCTAATGGAACCTCAAGCAATCTTGTTACTGATACTCTGATTGTGGTTCAAAAGCAAATGGCAGTAAGCTTACTTTTGTCTTTGATACTTCTAGAAGCAACTGTCAGCGGTAATTATTGATAAAGAAGACATGATTTTGCTCATCCAATCTATGGTGAAACAGAAGAGGAAGGATTGTTGTGAATATTATAGCAGCGGTAATTATTGATAAACCAGACATGATTTTGCTCATCCAATCTATGGTGAAACAGAAGAGGAAGGATTGTTGTGAATATTATAGCACTCAGAATAATTGGGATATAGATAAATATTACTGAAAGGAAGATGTTGGTTGGAAATGTAAAGTGTAGCAATATATGGTCGTAAACAGGGTTTCCCTCCTTACGCAATTGTCAGCAGAAATTGTTAATGAAGCAGCAGTATTTTGATTTTTCCGATCCATTTTATGGCGAAATGGGCGACAGAAAGGGACTCATCTGAAGATCACAACAATCCGTACAATTGGGATATAGTAAAAGATTGAATGAATGATGTTAGTTGGCAACGTCAGGTATAGCAATATATGGTCTTCACTCTTAAGCAGGGACTGTTTTTCCCTCTTTTCACTGAAGTACTATTGATCACCTAAGCAACAAAAGCAAATAACAATAATAATAGAAGTCATAGTATGTGAGATTCTTAAGAAGCAACACCTGAGTACAGCAGTAACTTAACTTCCTAGTATGTGTTTGTTGCCAAACAGGCCCTAAATTCCAAACAATGAATCTGTAGGAGTGAGTTCCACAACTAACTTTTTCCGTCAATAGCAGTGAAAATTTGTTTGCACCTTCCTATGCTCAGATATATGACATATGGAAACAATACTCTGATCAAGGAGTTACTGTAATTTATTTACAGTCGAAGGAAAATTTTGAGCACTCAAAGTAGATAATTGTATTTGACTTTCATACTGTTGATTAATGTTACCACAAAGTCATCTTCCTTGAAACTCTCAATGCACACTAACACAATATAAAGCATATAGAGTTCCAAATTAAGATTCTCATACTAGATATACCAGACTGGAATCTTAATATACACACACACACACACACGCAAAAGAAGATGAACTGGTAGCCACCACTATTCAAAAACAGACTATGCATACATTTTCCACCTAAAAGCTGAATGCCAACCGACTGAAAGAATGAAAAGCTAAGTGAATTCACATGATAAATAGCATCTTTGTGTAACAGCAGACTCCAATATAGTGACAACAATGTTGACAATAAATAAGTTCTTTACCATGATATGAACTTCCACCAAATTCCACTAAGCAACCTAGTGCTATCCAGATTCCGGCCATTCACATGCAGCTTCTTTTTCTTTGGATCACCAAACTGATATCTCTCTCTTCTAGACAAGGCAGAAATCCAACCTGCAAATCAGAAATTAGCCATAGAATATCAACATAAGCTTGGCACCAAAAGTAACATGTCAACGCAGATGTATTATGCACTGAAGCCAAACTATGTTACCTCATCTCCAACTGGTTGACTAGTGACCTTGGTACGTAGTGTAAAGCCATGGTAGTCTTTTTTTTCTACTTTGAGATGATTTTCAATAACGATTACCCTTTTTCGTTCACATTCTTTTCATCAATTGAAATATACCTCGAAACTCTTAATGGCAAAAAGTTCACTGTGACCACCCTATTTGACCAAGGTCAAGGGTATCTTCTGCACAATGTCCGATAAGTCTTTAATTGGCAACAACTCCACTTCAATTATCACCTCATAAGCACTGGTAGATCTCAGGAGTAACTACTCACTGATATGAAAGAGCCACATGGTGGCCCAATTCAGGTGATTGTGCCCTGTCTTCAAGTAATGTCTCCAAGATCAAGGAGGCTTCAGATCTTTCTCCTTGATACAAGTACTCGTCTACAAGTCTTGCGTACTTAAGAGCCACCTCAAATTCATTCTGCTGAAAATGACAAGAAAGAGTGCTCTTCAAATCTTCTAGCTTCCCTTCTGCACAGGCCCCATGGAGAAGGAAAACAACTGTGATATGATCAGGCAAACAACCTTTTTCGATCATTTTATCTCTCAGCTCCAATGCACTTTTAAGCATTCGATGTTTACAAAGGCAAAATATGATAGCATTATATGCTGCAGTCTTGTGATCCCAACCTTCAAGAACCATAATTTTGTAGATATTTAAAGTTGCATACTCATGTCGATGTTGAAGATCATTACTATTAATTATCTCGCAATTGGAAATACAATCTGTTAGCCCTTTAATTAAGTAACGGTATGTGAAGTCGTTAGGTAGGCACTTATATTGCAGCATTTCTTCAAAGTATATAATAGCTCTAGCCATTCTATGATTTTTACAACAGCCTCCTATAAGAATGCTATATGTAACAACATTAGGGGTGATCTCATTACGCTGCATATATTTGAAAAGGACCTCTGCTGTATCTGTGTCTCCGATCTGACAATATCCATTGATTAGAGCAGAATAAGTGACAACGTTGGGCTTGCATCTATGCTTCATCATATCAATGAATACTCTCATAGCCCCATCTAAGTCACCTTGTCTCGCATAACCATTAATAATTGTTGTGTATGTGAATTCATCAGGGGGGTAACCATCCTTCCTCATTCTACTGATGCATAAAATTGCATCATGAATCATACCAAATTTGCAGTAACCTTTTATCATGGCATTATAACCAACAATCCCACGTTTAATGCCTTTCTGATCCATGAATTCAAAAACCTTCTTTGCCTCATTGAGATCCTCATTTCTGATAAATCCATCAACAAGCGTGGCATAAACAAATTCATCCAGGATGACATTTTGATCAAGCATCTCAGCGACTAGCTTCTTTGCAGAGGGAAGCATCCCTTTCTTGCAAAGGCCACTGATTAGGACATTATATATTGCTGCATCTGGGAGCACTCCCTTCTCCATCATTTTCTTTCTAATTTCTAAGGCATCATTTACCTCGCCCAAGACAACAAGCCCATGAATCAGAGCTCCATATGTTACCAAGTCAGGACTATGACCTCTCTCTATCATCTCGACAAGCAAATTTGATGCAGTAACAACATCTCCTATTTGGCAATATCCATGTATGACGGGCGTGTAGCTAAATTTATTTGGACTCAACCGCCTGCTAATAGCCTCCCTCAGTAGCTGCTGAGCTCCTGGCACTTTCCCATCTCGACAAAATCCAGCTATCAAAATGTTATATGTAATGATATCAGGTTCACATCCACTTCCAATCATTTGCCTCAGCGCCGCTTTTGCTTCAACAATAGAACCGTGCTTACACCGAGAATCAATCACATCATTGTAAATTTGCACATTTGGTTGCAATCCACGGGCTTTCATTTCCGAAATCAACCTATTTATCTCACCAATGTTCCCTTTCATGCATAATCCATGAATAACAATGCCGTATGACACTACTGTGGGTAAGAATCCTCTCAACTTCATCTCTTCAAATAGTGCGTATCCTCTCCTGATGTCGCCTTTCCTGCAATATCCATCAACAAGCATGTTGTAGAATACAACATGCGGAATGCACCCTGCGCCCCATCTATCCTCAATCAACCTCTTGGCCTCATCCATCCTCCCTTCCGAGCACAAACCCCTCACCACTATACCAGTGCTGTAGTTATCAGCCCCGCCCTCTCTTTCAACCATTTCGTCGTACACTTTACGAGCCAATTCATAATGCCGCTGTCTCACGAGCAACTCCAACAAACTGTTGCAACCAGAAACATCAGGAAAACATCCGTCTTGATCCCTCATACTCGCGTAGACATCCAAAGCCTTCTCCTCTGCGCCGGAATCGGCATAAGCGACAAGGAGAGCGCCGGAGGCTTCGCGGGTCGGTGTGCGCCCGTCGCTCCTCATCGCGTCGAGCACGAGACCGGCCTCGGAAAGGCGACCGGACCAGGCGAGGAGGCGCAGGAGCTCCGAGTAAGAGAGGGAGTCTGGGGGATCGGCCCAGCGGGGGCGGCGGCGGCGAGCCCAGTCGAAGAAGTCGAGTGCGGCGTCGGGGTCCCGGATGCGAGCGACGATCGGGGCCATGTATTCCTCCTCCGCGTGGCAGGACAAGATCTCTTCGAGGGTTTTCTCCCATTGGGGGTCGGCCTTGCGGGTGAGCAGAACCCGGACGACGGAGTCGGCGAGCTTGCGGGCCCGGGGGTGGGCGGAACAGCGTCCCGAGGGGGTTCGGGGCGGCTTCTTGAGGTGGGGGAGGAGTAGTTTGGACATGAACGAAGAGGCACGAGGGCAACGCGCGGCAGCGAGGGAGAGCAACTTGTGACCTCGCGCGAGAACAAAGAATGAGCGAATGGGCCGCTTCGGTGCGCAGCCCGCTGTAGCACGAGTTTGGACACGAAGACTAGGGCAATCGGCCCGTTTAATAGCAGGCCATAGGAGCCAATACTTTCCGACCCGGTCCATTATAATCCTCTCGTCAATGGGCCGGACGAAGACCGGTTCACTCGAGTGGGCTGCTGGCGACCGCTTCTGGACCAGCTGTGGTTCAGTCAACGGATACACATACACTCCAAGCCATGAGAGATTGAAGGCTGCTTAAATTTAAATTACAGAAAAATAAGAGATATCAACTGGAAAATAACAATAGTAGTATACATTATTATTATTATTATTGCTCTATGATAGCTTGCTGTCCTTTGGAATCCCGATGGCTACAGCTTCGTCCTACTCCAATCAAGACAGGAGACCACAGCCACCGACGCCTTTAGCTGCCCATGTGGAGGAGACGACGCACTGTGAGTAGCAGAAGAGTCTACCGACCTGCAGTCCCACCATTGGCGCGGTTGACAGATCAACACAGTGATCGAATTCAATGGAGAAGACACACGCAGAGTTTAATGTTCTTTGGACATGCATAGGTTCCTCTCCATGTGAAGAGCCATGTGAGCTCATGTGTGTGTGCTTTTAGCAGTAGCCGGTGAACGAAGGAACCTGCACAGCATGAGGGCTGTTTTCAGGATCACTGTTGCGTCGTGTAATTGGGACTCTTCGAATGCATTTATTCTTTTCTGAATGCAACTGATGAACAAAAGCTTCTTCTTCTTTTTTTACTTTTATCTTTTATTTGTTCTGAATCAAATAATTTTAGTCAAACGATTGGGCATTTCTACCGTCTCGAGGTGTCTTCTTCGTCCTCGTTGAGGGGTATCTCTCATTTGCTCTATCTTATACTGCAGATGAGGTAGGAAACACTGGCATTTAGCGATGGCGGATACTCTCTTTCTCATCATATGGGGCTATCATTTACGCTGCCAGCTGCCAGTCGAAATCAATGTGAGGCAACCCACAACACGCTTCACGTAGTCATCAATCTCATTCAATGTCTCATCGATTGACTTCAGCCTTGAGCTTATCCATTCGACACTCTTGCGCTTTGAGAAGAAAACAAAGAGCCTCGCCTTCCTCGTGCACGGAAGAAATAGTATTCTAAGCTTTCTCTCTCTCTCTCTCTCTCTCTCTCTCTCTCTCTCTCTTCACGTCATGTTCTCTCTGATTGCAACGCAACAATCATAATGGTTTCTATCATTCTAATCTTTATTGGCTGTAGTGACAGAACCTTGATGTGGTCATGCATCATGAATTAATATAAGAAAACAAATGCTAGTACATATTAGAGAATATAGAAAATTTTGCATAGGGAGATCAAATCTCAAATGTCGACAGAAGAACCTATATAATTAAGCCAAGTGCATATAGTATTATAAGCATGCCAACATCAAGTGGTCACAGATTCTTCTCCATTATTGCTGGACTGTCCCACCTCTGTTGATTTGAGAGACTTTTCCTTGATTTTTTGTGTAATGTTTGATCACAGGCAATCTTTAATTGGGATAAAACTTTGATGTTTACACAAAAATATATTATCATCTTTAATTATCATCACTGAATTGAATTGAATCTGTATGTCTTACCCTTTGCAGGAATGGCTTCAACATCTTATGATGTTATTTCTGTATGAGATGTTTGGTGAACAATTTGCTGATCTTAGAGTGCTTCCAGTTATATGGAATTCCATTGTATCAATGACAATGGTGGTTGAATATTTTCTTGTAGATTTAGAGTGAGGATTTTGTCTCAGAACTTGCAAGCGATTGATCCATGGAGGTATTAAAGACCAAAAGGAAAGCTTTTATTGAAGAGAGGGTACAACAGAAGCCCGTTTAGACTCAGAATAACACACTCGAACAGTAGAGATAGAGATCTATGTAGAGAAAGAGACACGGAAGTATTGCAGCCATTATTCGCTCAGTTTAAGGCCATTACACCTTTCCGACGGTGCCTCTCCTCGGAGAGTGTCTTAGCCAAGCGAGTGAGTGCGTCGGCGTTGGTTCCTTCTCCCTTGACCTCCTCGAAGGCGCTTGTCTCAAGGTTGACCCTGGAGACTGGTTTCTTCAGAAGAGTTTCACCGATCTTCACCAGCTCAAGCAGGTTCTCCTTTGTCGAGACATCAACAGATGATGCTTGGCCCATCAAGGTCTCATCCTGCAATCCGGTTGGATCAGTCCTTCGATCATCCAAGAACTTAGAACGAGATGTATCTGAGGAACCTCAGCATGACTTTACCTGTATGCGCAGATAATTCTGCTCACAGTGCAGTGACTGGAAAACAGAGGACATGTGGACGTCGACTATGTCGGCGCTTGCGTGGCTGAAGCTATCGATCAGAGGGGTGGAACCACCATGGTACAGCCACTGAAGAATGCCCCACTTGGACGCGAGATGTGCACTAAACTTCTGCTCCACCTTGGCGGCGCCGGTGCCGATGGAGATGATTATGAAGTTGTGGTAGTCGATCGGCTTGTAGGAGTGGAAGTCCTGGTTCATCAGGAACATCTCCTTCTTGATCTGGCTCATGGCCACCAAGGTCTGGATCGCAAGAAACGGTGGCGAGTCAGTCACCGGCAACCAGATCAAGCGAAGGAAGGAAGCAATCGGAAGCTGATCATAGATTCTTGCTTACTGGATTGTTCGCTGCAACACCTCCATCGATGAGGTTGTAGCTACGAGTGTTTCCATTGGAATCTTGGGTCTCGAAGTAGTGCGCCGGAAGGAAGGTCGGCGCTGCCGATGTACTGATGCAAATGTCAGCTACATGCGCGTCCTTCAGAGGCTCCAATCTCGCCTGAGAGTAACAAGGCATGAATATGACCAGATCTACAGACATCAGATCTCCATCGTTGAAGATTAAGAGTACTCAAGAGGCACAGACCTCAAAGGATGAAAAGATGATGGGCTGGAGAAGCTTGATGTCAAAGGCTGGGATTATGACGTTCGTTAAGGTCTGACTGAGCTTGATGTCTTTGAGCAGGTCCTTGACTTTGGAGTGCAGGTACTTGCCGTCGTATTTAGGCCCCATAATCGCACCTACCAACTTCCTTACCGAGCTGAGAAATCCAGATCTGCAAGGAGATAGAGAGTTTGATATGTTAGCAGAGGTAGAATCGGAACTGTGCGTCAGAACAAGGGCACGCATGAGCCGTGGACCGACCCTTGAGGAAAGATCTTCGGGCAATTCTGGAGGTAGAAGTCGATGATGTCCTTGGCTGAGAAGAGCGGGCGCTGCTTCTCATCGGGAGCGGTGATCATGGCCGTGAGCAGTCCTCCTGTGCTCGTCCCTGTAACCACGTCGAAGTAATCTGCCACCCTGGCATCCGGTCCGTCGAGTTCCTGCACTCACAGAACAGTTCGTCGTCGACCACACTTGACTGGTTCATACCTAAGGCTACGATGGATCGGTGTCCCACCTGAAGCTTCGTCTCGAGAAAGTTGATGACGGTTCCCGGGATGATGCCTCTCACACCTCCTCCATCTATGCTCAGCACCGTGATCAGCTTCCCCTTGCAGGGCGGTGGCCTGTGCACGTGATGCGCGTTGTGCCTGTGATGATGGTGGCCACTTGTTTGGGTCTCGGCCATTGGTGTTTGGATCTGAAAGGTGTGGGAGAAGAAAGAGGAGCGGGCAAGCAGGGAGCTGAGAACAAAGAACCGGATCGAAGAAAGGCTGTGTTTGTTACCCTACACATTCATCAGTTCTCTCTCGTGGGTGTCATTATATAGAGGAGGAGGAGGAGGAAGAAGAAGAAGACTGGCAGCCCAACAGTAATGAATGTATGCATGCAAAACAGCAAAAACACCTGCGTCAGCAGCAAAATAATGTAGCTGTTCAGTTCTTTACACGAAAGAATCCAAAAGTAAAGATGATAAGTTTGGGTCTGATGAATCGAAGAGGAGAAGAAAGTTCTTGGAATGTGTACAAGGACAATACCATTTCCTCTCCTTCTCCTTTTGCATGTGGAAAACGCATGTAATTTGACTTTGTTAATGTTCTTTATCAAACTCTCTAATATATATGTCTATAATATATAGCCTCGTTTCCTGCGTGCATGTAAACTGACCTTGTTAATGCTTCATATCAATCTCTCTCTCTCTCTCTCTCTCTCTCTCTCGATATATATATATATATATATATAGTGAAAAATATGTACCATTTATCGAGAAAAGGCAGTAAGAAGATGAACATGGAGGTGACATTTGCAACGAATGTGGTGTAAGTGCTGAATTGACTTTATGCCTCGTTGCTCTCAGACAAAAAAGAACGTGCGAATTAAGCTCTTTCCAGCACGCACAGAAAGCAGAGGCAGTGGTGATATGACAACTGACCAAACTCAAATCCCATCCAATTACTCGCTTATCTATCTGTATCAAAGACAAGAAAAATTATTTTAAAAAAATTATTAAAGACGCATATTCAGATGTTTTGTAGGGAAGATTTTCCTCGACATATTAAAGAATTTTTTTTAATAAAATAAAAAAATTTCCTCATATAATTTGAAGAAATCTTATCTACTATCATGTCGTAAGATGATGCTCATATCAAGGATACTAATCTTGGATCGATACAAAGCAAACAGTTTATTAGCGAGAGGCTTCGCAGCTGTTGCTACAACTGCGACGACAACAGCTACGACTGCCGCGAAGCCTCTTGGGATAGATCCAAAAATATGATTTCAGAATGTTTCGATAAAACCTATTAAATACACTATAATATACATGAAATTCTATAATAACTAATAAACATATTAACACGGAAACATGATGAATCGATTGTAGTATTTTTTGAATTAATCGATGATTTGATTTTTCAATTACATAGTATTCTTAAGAACTTTAGATTCTCCTTTATGGGTGAAAAGAAATTTCATTCAATACTGATTATATTCACATGTCTCTCTCCTATTTATACAGGTTAGAATGAATGATTTTTCTCAAAAGATCAAAGGATTTTCCTCGATAAAATAGAAAAATTTCCTCGTATAATTGAAGGAAATATTATCTACTATCAATATACTCTCAGTCAGAGAATATTATCGCATGAACTCGAATTATGTGATCATAATTATTATGTCCCTTAGCTAAATAATTTTACTTTAATTAGATCACTTTAATTTTGACTAATTAAAATAATGACTTAACACATTTAATTATACATTATCCTTAAAATTCTAAATACATTATCGCATGAACTCGAATTATGTGATCAAAAGTTGGTGTGGGGCCCATTTAGGTGATGAGTGATAGGGGGGTCCGCAAATGCAAAAGGTTGTGTTGGAATTGACTTCCCCTACTGCTGTATATGCTTCGAGTTAATCGAATTCAAGAATGGTTGTCTTCACATGACAATATATAAACTTGTTTTTTTGCTTTTCTGATACCCTCTGTTGATTTAGCTGATTATAATTATAATTAAATATATAAGAAAAGATTTTTATGTTTATTAGGATTGAACTAATCAGTGTCGAGCTTTAATTCATATATTGAATTGTATTTTCAAAAAATATATTAGCTAAATAATAGGTAGATTATTCTTTTGGGGTTTTCCCCTCATTTTCTTACAATTTTCTTTTTGATATGTACATCATTTTTTTCTTCTCTTCTACGTCTCATTGTCTTTAGGTTACATTCTTCGTCTTCTTCTTTTATGATCTATCCGTCATATTATAAATAATAATAAATTGAGGATATTAATGGATGATATATGAAACTAGAAAGGAATAAGTTATAAGGACATGTGATCTCACAAATCTTACTCCTAAGAGGGTATTTACTTGGGGTTTTTCTCTCATTTTCCTATAATTTTCTTTCTGGTATATACATCATTTTTTTTCTTTCTTTTTTCTCCTCTTCTCCGTCTCATCGCCTTTAGATTACATTCTTCGTCTTCTTCTTCCATATTCTATCATCATATTATAAATAATAATAATTTGAGGGTATTAATACTTGCAAAGCAGAAAAATATTATTATAGCAAATATATATCTGCTATAATAGCTAACAGCTGAGGCATGTGTTCTACATGTTCATATAAGGACAAGGTCACTATCTGTGAATTAGACAGCCCATTATTGCAACACCAGTGATGTACTACTTATCTTTACTCTCATTTTTGTTGACATCAAAGGCAGGCAAATGCAACATGCCCATTTGTACCACCATGAAATGGGATAAGTTCTTTTAGATGTTTGGTTATCATCCAACACCATTTTCTTTGTGACAAGAAACCATAGAAACATAAATAAAATATTATGATTTCCTTTTTAAATACATTCAATCATTGCTTCACTTCGGGTGTAGAACTAAATTAGAGCGTTACGGTCTGATCGTATGTGTTCGTGAAGGATAAACATATCGTAAAATTTAGTTCTAATATAATGCAAATGAAGCTCAACGTAATAATAATTTTAAAATCTTAACCTAATCTCTAGTCTTAGTCTTACGAGAGTAATATTTTCTTACTCGCATCATTCATCGTAATCAGTATTAGGTTAGATTTGATATCATCTATAGTAATATAATCCGATGAAATAACTAGTTTATTCATATTATCATATCTTCATAGACAAATTTGAGATATAAAATGAGACATATATTCTTATTCATATTATCATATCATCATATATCTGAAGAAAGAGAACCAGTCTGATCCTTTTCATGCCAATTCACAGTGTCAGGAATTTAGTGGTCAGACTTATGCATCCAATGCATCAAAAAACATATTTCCTGAGGAAAAATACTGTCAAATGATTGAGATTTGTTGGTTTTGGTTCACAATCAATCAGTCAATGGTTGATGCATGACAGATTACAGATGGCAAGATATTCTTTTCATCCTTGATGCCTTATTATTTCCAATTTGAAAAAGACAACTTGCTTATGATCATGTTCATAGTGAATTGAAAATTTCATTGGGAATTTCAGAATTTTATATGGTACTACTATAAGCTAAAACATAGACAATCTCTGAAATATCTGTGAAGGAACCAACAAAAAAAATTCTATGTTTAATAGGGAAGGAATAAGCCTCTGAATCATGTTGTTTCTCTACACAGAAAAAAGAATCAAAATTGATGACACTGAACAACACAAAAAACAATACAAAATAGTGTTTTGAATTAATCAATCATCAAGACTACCTTGCCAAGATTTCTCTTAGCAACAATCTACACTTCCAATCAGAACAAACAAGCTCATGTGATTTTTGTTTTTTTGTTGTTTTTAGCTCAACCACATCACATTTCTGAAAGGACAATTGACATGATCATAGTGAGTTGGTGTGATGGGTGCCCTGGCATGATCCTGAAGACTGAGGACTCCTGAGGATTGCAACTCAATGAGTGGATTTTCTGTGACACAATGTTCTTTGTTGTGGGTGTTCTGATGGTGTTGTTTGAATATATTTGAAACAATTCTAAAGCTTGGGAAGATCAGAAGGAGGACATGTAAATTTCATCATGCCCCAACTGATTCAAAGATTACAAAGAAAATTTCATGATATCTGATATGATCATTATTTTTTATGGAGTATGTCACATTAATTATCAAAGATTATAAAGAATTTATCAGGCAATCCATATCAGCATATAAAGGACATATTTTCTCATCAAGTTGATGGTTACAAGAATAATATAATATATTATTATTAAAAAAATAAATTAAATAAATATTTATGAGATTGAGATGTTTATCTCCATGTACTAATTTGATTCTCAAAAAAGTTTTATCGAATAAATCATCAATGTAACATTTTGGTACTATTTTGAAAAGAGAATAATGACATCTTTCGTTTTCAAATTGAAATATAACAAGAGACATAATACAAATTTTATCATTGAAAAAATTTCTCCTCTTTCATACGTAAAAAATATTCGAAATATGGATAAGAACGAATCAATTTTATCAAATCAAATTAATGATCAAAATTTGATATTATTAGAATCATAATCTGATTTAAGCATATCAAAAAGATAAATCTAATGCCCCAAACTCCTACCTTATAAAATCCTATGTTTATATTTAAGGACCTTGACACTTCAATTCTGATCTTCTAAGTGGCAAAAAGAAATGAAAGTTATAGTCAACTAACCCTCTCCATTTAAGCAGATCAAGTCAATATAATATGGTCAACTTGTTGAATCTTCATTCCATATCTTAGCTTCAGTGAACCATTTTGATCATCTAAAGAAAGCTTATTTAGATTCATCCTAAATTAATTCCCCTTATCTTATCCAAAGTGGGAGCAAATTCCAAATCCTAATGGATTTAAATAAAATAATATTTATTTTTCTAACTAAACTCAAAAATTCGATTTAAGTGGATAAGAAAGACTGAAAGGTCAGAAAAAACTTAATCACTCTCATAAATGATGGCCCTTTATATCTCTATCATCCTCATCTTAAATTATGTATATTATCAAATAAATAAATAATAAATAAAAGAACAGGTGACCCCTTTAAAAGTGTCGGTGATGCTGGAGCTGTTGATGATGTTTCGCTGCTAAGCTTGCCATGGCGGATTGCTGGAGAACCGCTTTGTGTATTACAAGTTGGAGACGATTCGGGGTTACCACAGTTGGTGCCCACTTAGATCCCGGACTTTGTGTTCCTAAGAAGGAGAACAGGTGGGTCCACCGGTTCCAAAAGGGCCCCATCCAAAATGAAGTAAGCTATTGTTTTCTAAAATTTCTTTGTCAATAGTAGATAAAATAATAATCATCAAATCCTTCCTTCTACAGCTTTTCAATTGCCTTTGATTTGGATTAATTATTTTGATTCAAATTTCCATGTGAACAGTAGAAAATAATCACCAAATTCTTCATCCACAACTTTTCAGTATCTTTTTTAATTGAATAACAACTATTTAATTACTTTTTATTGAATACTAGCAGTGTAAATAAATTACAGTGTGCTCAAAATTAGAATTCTATAAACATATATATATATATATAACATGTTTAAAAATATTGTAAATGATTTAAGTAAACTGTTAATTTCAATCAAACTAATTATAAGCTTAAAAATATAATATTATAATAGTCTATAAGTAATGATAATCAAAATGACACGATATAATATCACTTATAATTCTTTTCAATAATATTTATAGTATTTTTTATACATAAAAATATTATAAATGCTATTGAAAAACAACGAGCTAAATGAAAATATGTAACAGCTGAAAATCGATTTAAAAATGAATATATATTTTTTTAAAAAAATTAAAGGATATTTTAAACATTTTCACATTAGAGAGTATTATTTGAAAAAAAAATGATACTTTTGGAAAATACTCAAAATATGAGTATTTACAAACTAAATCGCCTTATTATTTTCAGATCCATAATGGATGTTTTATATATTATATATATATATATATATTCATTTAAACATTTCAAACTATTAGTTGATTTTAATGATAAGTATTGATTAATCTTAATTTTATGTGTGAAGAATTTTAGAAGGAAGTTATAAACCTTGATCATATGGTGGCATGGGTTCTTCGGATCAAGTGTCTGCACGCATCTTGAGGTGGAATGGACGTCCAGAACAATTCGCATTATTAATGCCTTAAAAGAAGATACAACGTGATCGCCGTCACGGCTCTTCTCTCTTCTCTCCATCCGCTCTTTCGCGTCGGAGATGGCGACCGGCAACCTCGGCTGCGTGGTGGTGGCGGTCGACGGCAGCGAGGAGAGTATGAATAGCCTCCGCTGGGCCATCGATAACCTCCGCCTCCGTCCCGCCGGCGAGGGCGCCGACGGAGCCGCGGAGGAGGCCGGTGCACTCATCGTCCTCCACGTCCAGTCTCCGCCCTCCATCGTCACCGGCCTGAACCCCGGATCCGTCCCCTTCGGCGGCCCCGGTCTGTTGCCAAAGCCTGACTCCTCCTCATCCTCTTCGATCCCGAACCTTCCGCTCGTGTCCTCCGATTCGTGTTCTCTGATTGGAGTTTCCATCTTCAGATTACATCGAGGTGCCAGCCTTCACGGCGGCGATCGAGGCGCACCAGAGACGGATCACGGAGGCAATCATGACGCACGCCCTCCAGATTTGCGCTGGGAAAGATGTGAGATCGCTTTGTTTTTACTGTTCCGCATGATCTTGTTTGCTGCTTTGGGCAGTTTTCTTGAGGATTGCCGTCAATTTGATTGGAAAATGCTGCTGCAAATATGAAGGTGAATGTCAAGACGCAAGTGGTGGTGGGTGATCCGAAGGAGATGATATGTGAGGTGGCCACTAACTTGCACGCGGATCTACTTGTGATGGGTTCCCGTGCTTTTGGGCCCATCAAGAGGTAATTCTCTCTTTACATTTTTTTTCCCCCTTCGGTATGGGAATGACTGTGATCTCTGCAAAAAAAAAAAGAAAAAAAGTCAAGAGCTTAACTTTTTTCAGCATTAAACTTCAGTTAAAGCATGATTACTGCAAGAAGAGGAAACAGATAAACCATATAGTAAATTATTGTATGACCATCAAACATCGGTATCAGTTCTGGTCAAACAGCAGAGAGTTCTTAAATGACTGAAAAAAGTAACATGCCAGTGAACCGAACAACAGGGCATCTGAAACTTTTAAAGGGAAATTGAGGTCGACGGTCCCAACATTTGTTGCAAGATGATGTTCTGAATTTGATGTTACCATTATTTGTCTGTTATATATTGTCTAATTGCAGATGATATCAGTTTGTAGCATCTGTAGAGAGTTTCTTTGCTTTGGTAGGTTACTTAGTTCCGCCCAGAAAAGTGGTTATATCTCTTAACTCATGCTGGGAATAGTTCACAAAGTTTTTAATTGGGATAAGCTTTGGAATTCTTCTTTTGGCACCATGCACAGGTTGAGTCAATTATAAGAGGGTCTGGTTGTATTTTTATCAACCAACATCAACAAATATGCGGGTTGTGGTTGTTGTGGTCCCATGTTGCAATGGATTCACATAAAAGGAATGATCATATTGGATTCGAGCTTCCTTAGCATCTGCACTTGGGAAATGGTTGCGGAAATATTTGCTCGTGTTTCATAAGCTGTCTTCTTGCTTTAGTTTCTTTAAGGCCAAGAGAAGTCTTATGGAAACCCAAGGGGTTTTCATTTTTTGAGGTGGTGGAAGAAGGAAGCTGTTAGAAAACATTTCTTGTCCCTCTTGGAAAGGAGTTTCGTATTCTTGATACATACAACTTTAAAAGGAGTTTGATACATATAACTGTGTTGGGATGTTGTGAAGGCTCTGTTTATGTATTTGTAGATTCTTAAAGCTATTTGATATTCTTGTTGAAATTAACTGAAACAGAAATCTGAGGAAACATCCATTAGATTATTGAAAGATGTTCCTGGAGGCAAGGATGCTCTCGAAGGTGGTGCAGAAAATAAAACTATATTACTAACACTGTTTTATTACAGACAAATTTTGAGGTATAATTTCAATATGTTGAGGATGTCCTCCAATATTCTGAAATCTCTAGGTTAACTTAGTTCCTTTTTTTATAAATAACTAGAAGATAAATAATGGTCCATATGGAATATGCTTATTGCAAACTATATACCATATATGAGTCTCAACCAAGATCTAGAGCTAGGCCTGTCAGACACGTCTATGAACTCTGGTATGAGGGGTGCTGTGTCGGATTACTGTAATTTTTTTGAGTTTCGTTATTATTGCTTCATGGTTGGGTGATATACCAGTTCCAGCGTCCTACATGTAAATATAGGTGCTAGTAGTTCTAGCGAAGGATAAAGGTCTGCCTTCTCTGGTAGTGGTCTCTCCACAATAATTTGTCGTTCCGGCATTGTGAAGTTTCTGCCAAATCTGAATCTTGTTTTAACTTCTTTTTAGACATAGGTACAAGTAACATAGGCAGTTTAATATAGTGGGAGTTCTAAGGTCTCAAGGATGATGATCTGGAAAGTGACAGTTATTTTGTTGCTTTTCTACCTTGATTTCTGCATCCTAAAGTTTCTAATAGTCTGACTTACTAACAAATTTGAGGTCTTGCAATTTTTCAACTGTTATTCAAAAGGTCAAATGCTGATGTGGTCCTGAGACTTGAACTGGGGGCCTTGAGATTAAAGGGTAAACTTAGTACATGAAGCTCCAGCTAATGCAGAATGTGGGTCTGCAGAGGGTCAATGTACATAGTCCTCCTTTAATTTTTGAAAGACTATTTCCAAAATTTGTCTCCTGTTCTCAGTTGCTAAGAATCACCTCGTCTCATCATCGTACCAAGTCTCGCCCTCAAACTGGAAATCTTGATATTGTTGAACCAAATGGATCAAATTAATTAACTGATAGTGATCCAGACTGGAATGGTTATTATAAATTAGCTGCAACAGTTTTGAGATAAGAGATATAAAGGGTTGCGGCTTCGCTGCCGCTTCTCACTATATCTCAGCAACAAGGAGGTCAGGGAAGAGGAAGGGATGTAAGAGAATTTGGAGTCAAGGCCAGATGAGGAAGTATTTTGGCTATTACCAGTTTCTTATTTCCTTTTGCCGCTGTTGGCACAAGGCATCACCTTGTTCACACTGCAGTTCACAGTTGCATGGCACTGGCGCATACTATGCTAAACCCTGTGTGCTGCCGGTGCTTAAAACCGTGATAATACAATAAATTAATAATATTGATAAATAAAACCCAAATCAAGTTCCACTTGTAAGTTATCATTTAAAGAGAGAGTTTTTCTTAGCAATTTGAATACATGTAGACCATGTTCTTTTGTTTGTTTGTTTGCTCGCTTCAAATTAGCATGCAGAGATTCTTATTATGTGATTCTTTTGTATGGGGGACGGTACATGATGTATCTTCAGTTGATGCATATTTGCCAATGTGATTATACTCCCATGAGCTACAACTAAAAATTAGTTTATCTCTTTTGAGTCCAACTTGCATCAATTTATCATAACCTTTTATTGCAGGATGTTCTTGGGAAGTGTAAGCAACTACTGCATCAACCATGCAAACTGCCCAGTTGTTGTAATAAAAGGTTCAAATCAAATTAATGATCAAAATTTGATATTATTAGAATCATAATCTGATTTAAGCATATCAAAAAGATAAATCTAATGCCCCAAACTCCTACCTTATAAAATCCTATGTTTATATTTAAGGACCTTGACACTTCAATTCTGATCTTCTAAGTGGCAAAAAGAAATGAAAGTTATAGTCAACTAACCCTCTCCATTTAAGCAGATCAAGTCAATATAATATGGTCAACTTGTTGAATCTTCATTCCATATCTTAGCTTCAGTGAACCATTTTGATCATCTAAAGAAAGCTTATTTAGATTCATCCTAAATTAATTCCCCTTATCTTATCCAAAGTGGGAGCAAATTCCAAATCCTAATGGATTTAAACTCTAAATACCCAACCAAACCCAAGCTCAATTGAGGGTTCAAGCCCAAATCCAATGTCAAATAAACACAGGTCCAACCCAAATGTATTAATAATCAATGCCTATTTGTATGTGGCACATTTATGCAGATGATATCAAATTTAGGGTTTGGGTGAAGTGGCAACAACACATTTGTATTAAGAATTAGTTCCTAATGTGCAAACTGAAAGCCAATGTGATTAAAGATAGATAAGACTGTGGGAGCTTCCAAAGAAAAATAAATAATGAGAATCATGAACATATTATTTAATTTGAATTCTTATATATTTTTTTAGACATATCATTTTAATGACTTGGTGTAAGCCCTTATAAATAATAATATCATATCGTATTCTTTTGGATATTTAAAAAAAATCATATTTTTGGGTTTTTTTCAAGGGATGTAAGAGAATTTGGAGTCAAGGCCAGATGAGGAAGTATTTTGGCTATTACCAGTTTCTTATTTCCTTTTGCCGCTGTTGGCACAAGGCATCACCTTGTTCACACTGCAGTTCACAGTTGCATGGCACTGGCGCATACTATGCTAAACCCTGTGTGCTGCCGGTGCTTAAAACCGTGATAATACAATAAATTAATAATATTGATAAATAAAACCCAAATCAAGTTCCACTTGTAAGTTATCATTTAAAGAGAGAGTTTTTCTTAGCAATTTGAATACATGTAGACCATGTTCTTTTGTTTGTTTGTTTGCTCGCTTCAAATTAGCATGCAGAGATTCTTATTATGTGATTCTTTTGTATGGGGGACGGTACATGATGTATCTTCAGTTGATGCATATTTGCCAATGTGATTATACTCCCATGAGCTACAACTAAAAATTAGTTTATCTCTTTTGAGTCCAACTTGCATCAATTTATCATAACCTTTTATTGCAGGATGTTCTTGGGAAGTGTAAGCAACTACTGCATAAACCATGCAAACTGCCCAGTTGTTGTAATAAAAGGTTCATCCTGAAGTGAATATATTTCCCTGTGTGCTTGTTTGTTGTATCTTATTCCGTTTGATGGTTCCTTTGTTTACTTCCATGGCACTAAAATTTGTGGGTCTCTTTCTGAAAGACTGGAATTTGTCTCCCTTCGGTGTGTTTCACAGGATTGTGTTGTTGTTATGGGACTCCATGGGTTGAAATTTCTGTTTGGTATTCTAAGGATCTTCATGTAAAGGGCGTATTTGATGGACATTTGTGTATCATTTGCTATTCATTGTACTAGAAGTAATTTTGTTCAGTGTCTTTCCTTTGATTCATTTTGTTGGAATTCAGCATTATGTGGTTGGATGTGTGTAAAAGAGTGAGCTGCTTAGCCAAATGTCAAACATGACCCCTTTTTTTTTGCTCTTCATCATATAAGTTTTAGTTAAACAGACATCATTTTAGAACACCATGATAAGTTGATCAAATACAATCAACTTGCCAAACCCTATGCAATTAAGTGTTTAGAAAACATTGGTCAAATGCTTGTAACAAGTGACTAGAGGATATCTCCACAATCAACCACCTTAGAAGTTAGAACTGCAACAACTAATAACTGAAGGAAGTGATACAAATGCTAAATAAGAAGGGGCGAGAAGATTGTAAGCATGATGGTTTCCATATGATTCACAATACAAATTCTCATAACTGTTGACATGGGAATGTCCTCAGGGCATTTTGTTTCTTGCAAAAAGCTCTTATTGGTTTCCTTGCTCAATCAAGGTCTAGAATTGGTCCTGTGATTACCCATATATACCTCATTTTTTGTGAAATTGTATGTCGTAGTGATCAAAGCCATAGCCTACATACAATATGAAATTATTTAGGGCATTATCATTGAGTTATACTGCAATGACAACCTTGCACATGTTAACCCCTGGTTTGGTGTGCTTAAAGAGAATCCCTAGGCTTGCTATTTCACCAAGTTACCTACAAGAAAACAACCAAAGCATACCCTGAAACCATTACTAGATTCAGCTCACCTAATTAGAAACAATCAATCTCCAACTTGTCATTTTTTTAGTACATTCCCAGAAACTACACTTGGACTGCACTCCTTGATCCCACATGACTGGAAATATAAAATTTCTGCCTCTCATGGAAGTTTGGGCATCTGCAATGCCATGAACTGAGTAGCTTTGCCTTCCAGTGTGCTGATGCAGAAAGCTGCATACAGCTACTGAAGAGAAAGCATGAAAGCAACCTCTCAAAAGTCCTTGATATGTGCTGCAACTAAACTACTCCTTTACCCTGCTCCTGAGCACCATAAAAGCACATGAGCACCAAGGATTCCTCTGCAGGAGCTCCTATAGTCCTATTATTTAAACACCTTGTTAGCCTCCATTTTGACCACCCAGTTACTTCTGCCTCATTGGAGCTCTGGGTGATGTATGCTATTCCACTGAGGCTAGGATAATCTAAATAAGTAGATTGATGGGGGACAATTCAACATATATGGTGCAAATAAGTTTGCTTTACAAGTCATCACATTGATGAAATGAGCTTGTGCTTTAGGAAGAGTCTTTAGTATATTATTATCTGCTACATCTTTCTGTAAAATAACAAGTTAGGGCCTTAATTGTGCTTTAAATAAGTATTTGATGCTGTAGATACAAAAGGAGATAATAGGTGAATGGAAATCTGTCCTTGACTTGCAATTTTTTGAGTCTGTCAACAGTTCAGAGCCATACTAAGTTATTTTAATGAATCCAGGTCTATTTTGATGAAAATGATAAGATGAGAAATGAGTATCATTGTGTGGTTATGATTTTTCCACATTTGTGTTCAATAATTCATAAATTTAAAACCAGCATCAGATATCTAATTTAAAAGTTTTACTACCTCATGCATAGGATCTCTACTCAAAAGTAGAAGAGCCCCACCTTATGCAGCTTTTGTGAGGTCTGTCACTTGTTTACCTTTTGATAATGTGCTCAACATACCAGTTACTTATAAAGTAGTGTATACGGTATGTAGATAAGGAGGGATTATTTAGTTCAGAAGGATGATTGCCAGCTGATCATAAATTTTTTATCTTCATTATCTAAAAACAACTCCTGCAGATGATTAAGAAGGAAGAAAAAGTTTGTTCGTGTGAGTTCAGCCAGATTCTGATTTGCTATTGATGTTCTGCAATGACTTGTCAAATATGGGTTCACTTCTGTCATTTCTTTTTTCATTCATTTTTTTTTGGAAGGATTGAGCAACAGAGGAATTATTGATGACAAACTAGGATGCATCGAAGAGTAGCACATTGTATTGGGTACCTAAAAACTTTTGTAAAGAATTTTCCAGGTGTATTATATATTTAGAATATTTCTATTAGGATAGTGATCTAACCTATGCACTTCAACTGCCATAGCATGCCTTCTCTGTACTTGCACAAATGTTGCACCTGTACATTTCAGGCCATTACTTACTAGGTTTCAGGTATTGACAAGGTAAGGAGAGCCCCAAGGGGTGGGTCACTGCTGAACAAGCACTCTCAAATCTAGTTGGTATGTTTGCTAAGTGAAGTTGACCTGGAGATATACATAATAAAGTCTTTTCCATGTAATAAATTCTTTTTTTCCATGTATTAGATTCTCATAATTAAGAGATTTTCATGAGAGATCTAAATGTTCACAGTGCCAGTTGCAGATGAACATACAAATGGATACCAAAATCTTACTATCAAAAGTTGCTCAGCAGATCAACCTTAAAATGGGGAACAACTTGTTTTGCATGACTTGGATGACAGTCTAAGAATCAGTGGTATGGACAACTTGCAACTCCATATGCCATTTGATCTGTTTATATAAACTTTACTAGCCAATGGAGATGTATATCGCATCTCGAGATGGTAAATATTTGATTAGAGACACTTTGAAGGTTGTATAATTGATCAGCAACTAAACATGAAACCTGACATGAAGCACTTGAGAGTAAATTAAAATATCTGTTTCTGACTTCAAATTTAGAAGATTACTTTTTTTTTAAAGTTTGTATCTGCAGGTTGCAAAACACATGAGCTGTTAATTGATGGCTCAATTAAGTTTGTATCTGCAGGTTGCCAGTCTCCTGCCAAGCAGCTTCCTAAAGTGTCCTTGCCACTGATTGCTTTCACTTCCTGTTCATGGGTTGTTCAAAGAAAACAAATTCCTTCAATCTTGTCTTGTTGTTAGAAGTTGCACTGCACTTGTTCAAACATGTCCCAAGCTCTTATCAATTGTCATAAAATCTCTAAAGATCTTATAGCAATATCTTTCTTCTGTGGGGCATCAGATATGTAGATTTCAGCATTTTTATTTATAGTGAAACAATATTTTTCTCCTCTGCAATTTCCTTATAGTTGCTCATTTTTCAGATTATAATCTAGAGTAAGTCTTCTTATTGATGCATTAGAAAGCTTGTATGTGGTTAAATAACATTCCTCTTGGTCAATGAGAAAAATATCTCAAGTTGATCCAAGGCCAGGACTGCAGCCGAAAGAAAGGATGGATTGCTTACAGTATGGTTAAAGCTTCTTCATCTGACCCAGCATGGAAAGAGTCATGGAAACAGAGAGAGATTTAGTAGGGAATGTGAGAAACAAAGGAGCATCTCAAAGTGGTGAAGCAGAGAAGCTCATTTCATTGGAACTCTCAAAAAGTAGTGCTTGCAAGCATCTTAGTAAAGCTTCGAGTACCTTCCATGTTGTTTCTGCATGACATCCTGATAGTGAAGTCCACAAGTTCCAAAAGAGAAGAACAGCTGATGTACTGTTTTAACTTCTGCCATATTCCTTCTGGTGATGTAGTTCCTCAATTGCCTACATTTATTTTCTCTAGCCACACCTTTTCACTCTCATGGCATATATCTTAGGATTTCATCTTATAAATTCTCTCTGAAAGAAATGATAATTATGTGCTAGTCTTTGTGCAGGACAACCACCACTCTAATCAATATCAATATTTGATATATCAAGCTGATGTTTGTAGTCAGTAGATTCTGTCATGGTACAAAGTGTCCTTAACCTTTTGTTGTTGTGATGAAACAGAACACAGACAGTATGGATTTGTAGTTTATGAAGTTATCTCTGATATTATATTAATTTATTTTGGAATTAAATTTCCATTGTCAGGTGGGAGAAAAAGCCAGAGGAAAAAAAGGACAGTGAGAATTCTGAGGGATCTTGAAATGGGAGCACTGTCATGGAGAGTGGTAGAAGCTGTGAGGTATGAGTGAGAGAGAGAGAGAGAGAGATTCTTCTATACTTTGTTACTTGTTTATGCTGCACATTTTTGAGGAACTTACTTTAACAATGCTTTCAACTTTTGGATTCATGCCATTTCTATGTACTTTATTTACATGAATAACTCAACAATGGTGAGTACAATATTAATCTCATAAGTGCCAGTTTAGCAGTTGCCATTTGCTAAGTGGAGCTTTACTTTTTGTTCCTACTACTTAAGTAAACTAATTCACACATAATGGCATTTTATAGAGAGAATATATAGAAAAAAATAACAATTCATCTAACATAAATCCTGGTCTTGAGAGATTTTGTTAGACCATATCATGCCAATCTTAGTCACCAAGCAATCAATTATCACATCATCATTGTAATTAGGTGCTCATCATCATCATCATCGTCGTCGGCTTCGTCACCTTAAAACCCACCACAAATCCCACACCCTCAAAGGAGCTTTTAATTATTTCCAACTATCTTTCCCTTCAGATTCTCTCCCTCCCCTTACAAAATCTTCGCCTTGTTCTCTATACAACAGTGAGCCTTCCTCCTCTTCCTCTCCTCTTTCTCTGATCTCGCACTGGAATTGTATCGACATAAAACTCACTTTCGGTATGAGAAGGAGTCATCTTTGAAGGAGGAGAGGAGGCGAGGAAGAACAGGGACCCTTTCTATAGAATAAAGCTCTCACAGTTCCCTTATCTGCATCTCTTTCTCCTCTCTCTCTCTCTCTCTCTTAGTGAGCAATGAGTCCAAGCTATGACTGTGCTTCCTCCGGCCTCCTCTGCGCCGAGGACAACGACAGCATTCTGGGCTTTGCTGATGAGGAGCAGCAGCGTGGGGATTGGCCTAGTCGTGTTTCTGAACCAGAAAGGTGTGATTTTTATGTGGATTTCCCCCTGCAGTCGGATGACTGCTTGAGTTTGTTGGTCGAGAGAGAACAGAAGCATCTGCCGAGGGAGGGCTATGGCGAGAGGCTTCGTTCGGGGGATTTAGACCTGTCCTTCAGGCGGGACGCCATTGATTGGATGTGGAAGGCGGGTTTTTCATATTATTTTTCCTTTTAGTTTCTTTTGCTGGATTTGCTGAATAGTATCTTTTGAGTTCATGTTGATTTGCTCGAAACGTGTCGATAGTTATAAGACTGCTGCTGTTGCTAACCACATTTATGTGTCATTTAATGTTTGCATTATGTTCTTCTTCTTTTTCTTCTGCTTCAGATACTCTCTGTTTGCGATTAATTTTATGAGTTTGCTTCTATGAATTTGTGTTCTTATTTATTTGGCTCGATAATCTTTGTGTATTAGGCTTCAATTTATGATAATGGAAATGATTTCTTATTTTACTCCTGCCTTTGCTTCCAGCTTTTCTTCTCTCCTGAGTCGTGGAATGATGACATTTGTGGTTCACTGAACAGGTTCATGCCCATTACAATTTTGGACCATCAAGTGTCTATGTATCTGTCAATTACTTGGATCGGTTCCTCTCTGCCTATGAGCTTCCGGTAAGAACATTCACTGCTCATGTTCATTTCTGTCTATCATAATCTTCATTACAAGCTCATTCCTGTAATGTCATGTCGACTTAATATAATTCACTGATTCAAATCTTTACTATCATCTATAATTGTAGCAAGGCAAGGCTTGGACGACGCAGCTACTGGCTGTGGCCTGTCTCTCCTTGGCGGCCAAGATGGAGGAAACTGATGTTCCTCTGTCCATGGATTTACAGGTGAGCAGACATCAAGAATGCACAGTTATCCGACGTGATCTTCACAAATATTTCTATTGAGATTCTCTCTGAATTGTTTTGGATAGGTTGGTGAGGCAAAGTATGTCTTTGAAGCTAAGACTATTCAGAGGATGGAGCTTCTGGTGCTGAGCACCCTCCGATGGAAGATGCAAGCTGTGACTCCTTTCTCTTACATAGATTTCTTCCTTCACAAGTTCGGCGATGGCGATTCACCAACCAAGCTATCGGTCTCTCGATCTGCAGAACTCATCTCGAGCACGGTTAAAGGTAGATTTCTCCATGAAAGCAATAGTTTCATGCATATCAGGATAATCGAGTTGTGTGACTAAGAATGATGCAATTGGATGCAGATACTGATTTCCTAGCATTCAGACCTTCTGTAATTGCTGCAGCCATTGCATTGTTGGTTTTGAGAGAAACCCAAATGGTGGATGTTGAAAAGAAGTTGTCTTGTTGCACTCATGTAATGAAGGTAAAAATGGTTCTGGCACTGCTAGTTCTTCATTGTATCAAAATTTTTCTGCATGATTACTACCAATTGGTAATCATCTTCGAGTTGAAGACTATTGCCAAGTGTGTGCTTCACTTGAGATTTACCTTTGAGGTGGTTTTCATGATTTGATGGGTTTTCATTTTGTCATAACTTTGGTGGTTGCAGGAGGATGTCTTAGGATGTCATGAAGTGCTTCGAAACAAAGTTTTAATTAGGAAGCAGTCAATTGAAGATGTCAGCTCATCAGTGTCCTCTGTGCCACAAAGCCCACTGGGGGTGTTGGATGTTGCTTGCCTGAGCTACAAGAGTGATGATGCAAGTCTTCAGACCTCTCCAGCTTGCAAGAAGAGGAAAGTAAGCAGATGACATTGCCATGAAGGAGTTCTTGTGTGTGCTCCTTTCTCACAGTGAGGTTTAGGCTCTCTCTCAAGCAACCATTTTGGTTTGGTCAAGGAGGATTTTTTGTGTGTTAAGGAGTTCTTCCAAAAAAACAAAAAATGACCTGAGAAAAAGGAATAAATACAAGCAAGCAATCAGTTGCTCTTGCAATAGATGTGATGGAGCAGCCACCATCTTCTAAATCATGAAAATTCTAAGAGAGAAACGAGGGGAGATGGACAATCTCTTTGGAGAAAGATGCTGCCAGAGAGAATAAAGTGCAGAAACCAGGAAACAAGCTCCTTTAAGGATCAAAAGTGACCACCCAGACAAAAGGAAAAGAAGAAGAAAAAGAATAGAAAGTTTGAGAAAAGGAGAAGTGAATTTTCTCAAAAAAGGTTCAATACCTCCACACAAAATTGTTTGTTGTGTCTGTAATGTCTGCCATCATACTACCATATCACTGACTGGTGTATGCTTAGATCCTGGAATTAGCCTACTCCATGGCATAAAAGAAGAGCTTCTGTCAGTAGAAATCTTGGGAAGACAACATATAAAACCCCCAAAAGAACACAAGAATCCAGTCCTTTTGAGATGGGTGTGGGGGGATGTGGGTGGACCTTATTTAAGATCATTGCTGTGTTTCCAAAAGGATAAAGGAAGAATTATTCTCTGCAGTCTTGTTTGCCTCCTCTTGTCTCTCCCTTTGTGAAGAAACCTTTTCCCAGTGCTGATCAAGTACACCCTGAGATCCAATCTATCAATGGCCATCAAACATCAAATTGTGCATATGGTGTTGCAAGCCATTTTGGATTTGATGTGTGCATACATGTGGATTGGTTTTCTCTAATCCAAGTTCATATTAAAATAAAGGATGAGCACTCAGTGGAGATCCACTTCACCTCAAGGGTTATGTTCCTATATGTGCACTTACATGAGAGGCATGGAAGCTCATACAGTATGTTATGTTCACTGTCAGTCACTTTATTTGTGTCCATGTATGTTGAATACATTACAAACAATACAACTTAGCCTCTCTTCTTTGGCAGAAGCCTAATTTAGGCATAATTCACCATATCTTAATAAACTTCTTTTATTAGTTATTTATAGCAGTATCTGAAAAACTTTAAAATGTAAAAGAATAAATTAATTTATTTTTATTTCTATTTTACTCCTTTATTCTCTTGTAACATCACCATTTCTCATCAATGTTGCCATTGCCTCACCTTATTCTCTTCGGTATCTTCATCACTTCTTCTATACAATACTCTCAAAAAAATACCATTATCATTTCTCTTTAATGTTGTCATTGCCTCACCTTATTCTCTTCGGTGCTTATCTTCATCACTTCTTCTATACAATACTCTCAAAAAAATACTATTAGAATATACATTGGACATAAATTATTTTTATATTAAGATTTTTACGGTAGTTGACATATTCAATTAATATTATCTTTTCATAGACATCCGATAAAATTGGAATGATATTTTAATTAATTATTAATTAAGTTAATACCTTTAATGCTTAATTAATTAATTATAAAATAAATATGATTTAGTATATCCAGATAGAATACAATGATTAACTAAAAAAAATACAACTATTTTAACCTATCAAACAGTGTTGTTCTCATCATGATTGCTTACTATCTTTATAGGACTCAAGACCTGACTAATTTGGGCCGGCCAAATGTGAACCGAACCGGCCCGAACCGATTATGTTCACTTCCTCTATAGAAGGAGGAAGTCGTGTTTCGGATCAGTTCGAATCACCAACCCTAAGCCCCCAAATCCTCTCCGCCTCTTCGTCTCCTCCATCTTGTCGTGGGATTCGTCGCGCTCGGACTTGATCTGATCTCAAGTTCTTTGTACAAACTACGGTTCGTTACTTCTCGTCTTTCTGCTTTCATACCTTTTATATGTTGTTTTTGTTCATCTGATCGGGTCTTCTCCGGGGGTTCTTCGACTTTCTTTTGGGTGAAAGCTGGTCTTTCTATGGCTATTTTTGCGGTTTATTTGATTTCGATTGTTTTCGTTGATTGATTTGAAGGAAAAAGGTTTTTCTTTTATGTCATATTATCCTAATGATAGAGTTTCGGATTTGCTTTTTTAAGATCTTTCGATTTGAAAAGATCGTTCGTTGGTCTGATCTAAGGTTGAGTTACGTTGTTGATGATTGTGGTATAGATTTGCACAACGGAGTCATAAAGAAGGGCGTCTTTTGTTGATTGTTCTTCTTATTGGAATTAGGGTTTCTATATAACTCTTGGAAATTGATCGATTTTGTTGTCTGTTGAGTCATACCAGGTGATTGATCTTCTGTCATGGCGACCCTGAAGGACCTTCTGCCGCCGTCAAACTCGAGCACCACTTCGCACTACGACCACTCAAACGACCCGTGGTTCAAGGAACGGTACAGCGCCTCCTCAGAATCCACCAGATCTGTAGCAATTAAACCGAATCCAGTCCTGCCCTATGGTAAGCGCTCGGGGTTCGTTCCCAGGAAGCCTGAGGACTTTGGTGATGGCGGTGCCTTCCCTGAGATACACGTCGCCCAGTATCCCCTTGGCATGGGGAGGAAGGATCAGAAGCCTGGTTCCAAGATCCTCGCCCTCACTGTTGATTCCCAGGGGAAAGTTGCCTTTGATGCAGTCGTGAAGCAGAATGAGAATGCCTCAAAAATTGTCTACTCCCAGCACAAGGACCTTGTCCCAAAGGTGGGTTTGGAAGATGAGATTGAGAGTGAGGAGGAAAAGGAGATTGAGGAGAGCACCCAGCGGACAAAGGAAGCTCTGGAGAAGATTGTTAATGTAAGATTGAGTGCTGCCCAGCCAAAGAATGTCCCTACGCAATCCACAGAGTCGAAGTTCATCAAGTACAAGCCCTCACAGCAGTCTGCAGCCTTCAATTCTGGTGCAAAAGAGAGGATCATTCGGATGGTTGAGATGCCTGTCGATCCACTTGAGCCGCCAAAGTTCAAGCACAAGAGAGTCCCAAAGGCATCAGGGTCGCCACCGGTGCCGGTGATGCACTCCCCACCACGACCCGTCACAGTGAAGGACCAACAGGATTGGAAGATCCCTCCTTGCATCTCGAATTGGAAAAATCCAAAAGGTTATACGATTCCTTTGGACAAGCGTCTGGCTGCGGATGGTAGGGGTCTTCAAGATGTGCAAATTAATGACAACTTCGCTAAGCTTTCTGAGGCTTTGTATGTGGCTGAGCAGAAGGCAAGAGAAGCTGTTGATATGAGATCAAAGGTGCAGAAGGAGCTCATGCTTAAGGAAAAAGCAAGAAAGGAGCAGGAGCTACGTGCATTGGCTCAAAAGGCACGTTCTGAGAGGACTGGCATTGCTCCAGCCCCTGCTGCTCCAATGCCTTCCGATAAGACCATGATTGATGATGCAGAACTAGGAGAGCCACAAGAACAGAGGAAGGAAACAAGAGATGAACGAGAAGAGCGGCTGCAGCGTGATAAGATCCGTGAAGAGCGGAGACGTGAGAGGGAGAGGGAGAGAAGGCTGGAAAATAAGGATGCTGCCATGGGGAAAAAGAGTAAGACAACTAGGGACAGGGACCGAGATATTAGTGAGAAGGTTGCTCTTGGTATGGCAAATGTTGGCGCTGGGCGTGCTGGGGAAGTTATGTATGACCAGAGGCTCTTTAATCAGGACAAGGGTATGGACTCTGGGTTTGTGACTGATGATCAATACAACATATATGATAAGGGCCTGTTCACGGCACAGCCCACGCTTTCCACGCTCTACAGGCCCAAGAAAGATACTGACGCAGATATGTATGGAGGTGCGGATGAGCAGCTGGAGAAGGTTCTGAAAACTGATAGGTTCAAGCCTGATAAGGCGTTTACTGGTGCTTCTGACAGGCCATCTGGTAGTAAGAGAGAGAGGCCAGTGGAGTTTGATAAGCAGGAAGAGAATGATCCTTTCGGTCTGGATCAGTTCTTGACTGAGGTGAAGAAGGGTAAAAAGCCCCTTGATAAAATTGGTGGTGGAGGAACCATGAAGGCGAGTGCTGGGTCTTCAATGAGAGATGACTATGAGGGAGGAGGATCTGGAAGGTCCCGCATTGCCTTTGAAAGAGGACGTTGACGGATGTGTTGGTTCTCCTATGTTATTAGGTCAGCGTACTGTCAAATGTTGGATCCTTAATGTTGTAGAACCTGGTATGAAGCTAAGCTTCAACTGCTTAAGCATGTGGTTGTGTTTGGAACTTTATCGCCTCTTATCTTGCATTCTGAGATATGAACCTTCTGTAAAAGCTAATATCAGATTTATAAGTTCAGACATGTAAGAGTGAAATATTTCTGCAAAGTTGGGAAGAGTGCTTCCTTTTTTAGCGTATGATAAAGAGTTTAGCTTCTCTTTTTTAGTTTGATGTTTTTGTTTTTTGCCCGATAGGGGGAGTTCATATGTTGAGGCAACTTCTCTTATACCTTCTTTTTTAGGGTCTTCGAATTGTCAGTTATGGTTGAGTAGTCTTCTTTATTTCTTCCATTTTGTGCTTCTGAAGCCGTTCTTTTCAAAATTTGTGATTTGTTGCCATTTTGAATTTCTGATTGTTATCATCATTTCAATCTTCTTTCTCATCTTCCCATTACCGTGTCCATCTCACTAGTGGTTGACATGTCATTTGATTTAATTGCAGCAGTTGGCCATTGACTTATCATCTCACTAGTGGTTGACATATGTCATTTGATTTAATTGCTGCAGTTGGCCATGTTAAGTCAATGTATCAAGCCTTTTATGAAAGGCTGCAGCTTACTTATTTCATAATGCTTTTCTTATATAAACTTTATATTTTGTGCACTCTGATGATATGGAAAGTGCAAATGGTAATTTTAATTCTCTGTTGTAGCATAACTTTTTGATAGTATGTTTGTGTACAGATCACACTTATCCTGTGACGCAACTATATTCAACAATCTTGTGCTCTTGATTTTTAGATGGATGGTGATGCTTTGCTGGAGACTTTCTGCAATGGTGTAAGTAACTCCATTGGGTAAACAAGTGGTACAGTATTGAGGATTCTGGATTATCATTCAACATATGCCAGTTATTTTGTGCTATTGTAATTGTTGCTTAAGAACCCTTGTAAGCTACGGGGTTGTTTTCACAACATTAATAGGAAAGTTTCTGCAACTGAACTGTTTTTAGTGTCAGAAAGTAAGTTTATCTCTGATTAAATTTTTTTTATAGAGTTTAAAATGAGATTATGTTGAGATGATACAATATCTTTAGATGATTCTTACCAAGGTTCGTTGTACCATGACATGCCGCTCAGTACGGCCAGTATGTACTGGTCTGATAAGGGACTGGTCAAACCGGTATGAGCGATACATCGATATGTTCTTATGTATCATGTGTCAGTATACTCAGTATGACTCGGTACAGTTTGATATGTACCATACCGACAATTGACCGATTAGGACCGACAAGATGAACTATGACCCTTACCTAAAGTTCTAAATTAAATATATATATGCTGCAATCTTCTTATGCCACAAATACTGAGATTAATCATCCAACATCAATGTTGGAAAAGTTTGAGATTAGGTATCAGACAGATATTTCAGTGGTTATCAATATTTTATGGGATTGCTGAAGAATGGTGTTACAAAATTTAGCAGTTGACACCCTCAGAGTTTTCATTTGGTGGCTTACACCTGGAATGTTGCCCGTCACATGAAAATATTTACTAAGTGTGGCTGTGTTGTCCCCTAAATTTGTAGTTGGATGAGATGAATGGAAAGTCTACTCGAAGACAGTTTGGCAATTGGCTTGCAAAGGGATAGCATATATTGGAATAAATGTATATATAAGATTAGCATTACTTGTAAGGTGTGTTCCGTAATTTGCTACTTATTCTTGCTGACTGGTGGACTATGTTCTTTTGTATTTGATTATGCTTTTTGTGGTGACCAGGACTAAGAAGGTTCACTTGACATTATGATCTGTTTCTTTCGTTTGATTGTTTCAGATATTTAATTCTTTGGTTTCTGATGTTTAACTGCATTGTACTATTCAACTTCTGCAACTATACAGTCTTCTGAATTTTCTTTTATGTCCAGTTCTGCAACCTTTAGCTATTTCCTTGATTGAAAGTAGATGCTATTCAACTTCTGCAACTATACAGTCTTCTGAATTTTCTTTTATGTCCAGTTCTGCAACCTTTAGCTATTTCCTTGGTTGAAAGTAGATGCATCTACATGGTTCCTTGATAAGCCCTCAAGATGGGGCAAAGAGTTTTTTGTGGCTAGACTTGTATTACTGAAGTGATAACTAATGAATTATTACTACATCATGATGGTTCTTTCTTCAACTGTCCAGTGCATTATTTCTTGTTCTGATACTCCTGGTACTCATACATGTGATAATGCCAGCTAGTTGTACCTTCAAGAAATCTTTGATCTATTGTATAATAGTGCAACATCAACAAACCATGGATAGGAGTTGGTATATTATGGCTTTGCGGCATATGGTATCTTAATAAAAGTTTCATGGTACTAGGAAGGTTGAACATGCCATAATTTTGTTTGAAGTTATGTTTAAATGCAGTCTGAGATGATAATATGACATGCTATTACTGAATACAAACACAGTAGTCTGACTTGAAAGAATGACCAGAAAGCACAATGGTTTGAGAGGATTTATTGGTTCACTATGTTGATTGTTGATCAAGAAAATTAGGACTGATATGTTAGGCCAAAGACACATAGCAGTGGCAAGAATATATGTGTCATGTGTTGGATATAATTTTGCAATGCTTGACAGCTCTGTTGGCTGCCTGCTGCCCATGTGTAACCTTTGGAAAGACTGTAGAGATTTGGGTTGAAGGGGTTAACCAGTAAGAAAAGTATCTAATTCCTTTCTCTTTCTCCTTTATCCTTTTCTCCTTGTCTATGTTTCTCACTCTCTTTTTAGCTCTTGTCAAGTTTTCTTCTATGGAGGATACAGTTTAATATAAAACAGGATGATGATCATTTTGGACTGTGAATTGTAAAGTATTTTTTAGATTGTTTGATGATAGGTTGATGTGTTTGGATAAATATTAAATGACTACTTCTTGATCAGTTTTTTGAAAGGTCTAAGGAAATCATATTAAGTTCCTTGATGCCATGAATGTGGTCTGACTGCACTTTGGGCAGTTCCATTTACATTTGATGATGGCTCCCTTGCTCTGTCCCTGCAGACAAACAGCTGAGGTAGAAATATAAGTTGGTGCAAGCCCCAGCTGAGGATTACATTCATCATCTCTATTCATGTCCTGAAATGAAACCAGCTTGTAGATCTTCACCTGATTCCTATTCATGAACAAGAGACATTTCAAAATTGTTCCATGGGCGTGTAGTTTTATTCCTTTCAGTATTGTTTGGAAATGGGAATCATGGTTGTTAAAGTACATGTACATCTTTCATTATTGTCTGGAAATGGCAACTTCATTTTCAATTTATGTGCTTCTCTGGAGATG
>LVTN01001877.1:28498-42384 GCA_001649415.1 Musa itinerans | reverse complement strand
AAGGACAGAACTTGGCGGATGTGCATCGACTACCGAGCTTTAAATAGCATCACCATCAAGGAGAAGTACCTAATACCAATGGTGGATAAACTTCTTGATAAATTAAAAGGAGCTTGAGTCTTCACGAAGTTGGACCTCCGATCTGGTTACCACCAAATTCGGTGGCCAAGTTGCAGCCCCTACTCTTCACCGGTGCTCTTCGTACGAAAGAAGGACGGGATATAGCGATTGTGTGTTGATTACCGAGCTCTCAATGGCATAACTGTCAAGGGCAAATACCCTATTCCAATAGTAGATGAATTGCTAGATGAAAGGGAGCACAAATCTACATAAAGCTGGACCTTCGATACGGGTATCATCAAATATGAGTGTGCGAAGAACATATACCGAAAACCGCCTATCCAACACACAATGGCTGCTACGAATTTTTGCTTTCTCTAGCAAAAAATAGAGTATCTTAGGCACATAATATCAGAAGGAGTGGCAGTAGACCCAACAAAAATTGAGGCAATGCAAGGCTGGCCGAAACCTACAAACATGAAATTACTGCGCGGGTTCCTTGGACTAACGGGCTACTATCAAAAATTCGTGAAAAACTATGGAAAGATCAGTGCACCCCTTACTTCCCTGCTAAAAAAGGATGCTTTCCAATTGGCGAACAAAGCCACCACTACCTTTGACGAACTTAAGGCCGCAATGATGACAATGCCTGTACCAGCACTACCCGACTTTGATAAGACTTTTGTTATTGAAGCCGATGCCTCCGAAGTCGAAATTGGTGTTGTACTAATGCTAGATGGCTGCCCCCTTGCTTATATCAGTAAGGCATTATCTCCTTTCCATCTCAAGATGACTATTTACGATAAGGAGATGCTCATAATTGTGCATACAGTGATCAAATGGAGACAATACTTGATCGGGTGACACTTTCAAATCAAGACTGACCATAAAAGCCTAAAATATTTCTTGGAGCAGAAGATGTCTTCCCCCGAGCAACAAAAATGGGTAACAAAGCTTCTTGGATATGATTTTGAAATAACTTACAAAAAGGGGAAAGAGAATGTTATTGTAGATGCGCTTTCATGACTACCTAAGCAAGCTGAATTTTCAGCCGTTTTATTTCGGACCAGCGACTTCCTTGAGGATATTAAGAGGGAACTACAAGATAGAGACAAAATGTTAAAGTCGCTAAAAGATAATCTCACTGCAGCTCAAGCAAGGATGAAATAGCAATATGATCAACACAAAGGTGAAAGAAAATTTTCAATAGGAGATTGGGTCTTCCTACGACTCTAGACCCAGCCAAGTGCCATTATTGATCGACGGATCGTAACTCGATGACGACGACCCACTACTGAAGTGCTAATACAGTGGGTGAACCTATCAACAGAAGATGCCACTTTGGAGAACTATGACGACTTGAAGATTAAATTTTCAGAATTCATGAATCGTCAGTCTCGAGGACAAGGCTGATTTGAAGAGGGCAGGTCTGTTAGGACGCTAGCTAGGAGAGTCCTAATTGAGAGGGATATTCATGTAAAACCTACTTAAGTAGACCCCTATTAAAGAGGTGAAGAGGCCGGCTAGGGTTAGGAGAGTATTTCTTAGAGAAACATTAGGAGTTATAAAGGAATAGGAGTCTTGAGTAGGAGTCCTATTAGGAGTCTTGAGTGGGAGTCATATTAGGAGTTGGGGTTTAGAAGCCCTATAAATAACCATGTATTCATCCTCTTTTGATAAGTAATAGATAAATATTTTTTGTAACCTTTGAGCAGCAACTTGGAGGAAGGATCCCCTATAGAGTTCCAAGGAGGCCGATCCCCTAAAGTGATCAACCCCAAGCTTAGAATCTGCAACGGTTCTAATAGTCATATTGAGTTCTAAGTGCCAAATCCTTCTTATTCTTTGGTAGGTTGTTCTCAAGTTCTTCATGTGCATTGCACGTCATTTCATAGGTTATTAAAGACCTAATAAGTTCTTCAATTGGAAAACAGTTCAAGTCCTTTGATTCTTGTATTGCCGTTACTTTCAAATCCTAATTTTTAGAAAGTGATCGTAAAACTTTATTCACAAGTTCAAGATTCGAAAAACTTTTACCAAGAGCTTTTAGACTATTGACGACATTTGTAAAACAGATGTACAAGTCTCTAATAGTCTCGCTTAGTTCCGTATGAATTAATTCAAAATCATGCATCAAAATATTTATTTTAGAGTCTTTAACTCTACTAGTGCCTTCGTGTGTGATTTCGAGTGTGTGTTAAATGTCAAGAGCTGTTTCGCAAATAGAAACTCGATTGAATTCAGTTTTATCTAAAGTGCAAAACAAGGCATTCATAGCCTTGGCATTTAAAGAGAAAGTCTTCTTCTCCAAATTATTCCAATCGTTCATAAGAAGAGAAGACTTTTGAAATCCATTTTCAATGATATTCCATAAATCAAGGTTTAAGGAAAGCAAGAAAACTCTCATCCGAGTTTTCCAATAAGTGTAGTCTATCCCATTAAACATAGGAGGACAAACGATAGAAAAACCCTCTTGAAAGCTAAAAAGAGCCATTTCTCTTAGTTGTTAAACCAAATGAGAAAAAATGTGGCTCTGATACCAACTGTTAGGATCGAGTCAACACTAAGAGAGGGGGGGGGGTTGAATTAGTGCACTAGATAAAATTACGTCGGTTCGAAAATCTTTCATTCGATTAAAACTAATTTCGAAAAAGATGTTAACTTGAAACACATTCGTAAGAGTGTGCAACTAAAGTAATTAGGAAGTATGATGGTTTGAAATAAATGTAAATAGCAAAGCAGAAATGCAAACTAGATTTTATAGTGGCTCGGTCGTCGTGACCTACATCCACTCCCGATTCCTCTTCCGTCGAGGCCACCGACATCCACTAACGATCTTCCTTCAATGGGCAAAGATCAACTACCCTTTTACACTCGATTCTCCTTTTGATAGGTTCAGAAGAGATCCTTTACACCCCTGCTTACTCCTCTCTTAAACTACACTAACACTTAGAGCTTTTAGAGGAGTTCTCACAAGATTATAACAGCATTTTTCTTCTTTTTGCTTTCAATTCTTATGTATGTTAACAGGGATAAGAGGGGTATTTATAAGCCTCAAGTGGATTCAAACTTGGAGCCTAAAAGAGTCTCATCCCCAGTTTTCGGGATACTAGCGGTATCATCGCCTGTAGCACTAACACTAGGTGGTACCACTGCCTAGTCTTGGAGACTATGCCTCGTAGATTGAGCCATCAATGGTGCCACCTATTAGGTCACTGTTTGGGCCTTTCACTTGGCCCAACACAACCCAAACTTGGGCCCAATTGGCCCAATTCTAACCCAATTATGTGCTAACTATGAAGTTTAAGGCATACACTAAGCTAAATAAGTCTGGTAAGTCTAGGTTTCTTTCGGCGATCTTCTAGCGAACTTCCGATGATCTCTCGGTAATGTTCCAACGGACTCCCGGCAAGCTCCTGGACTTCACGATGATCTTCTTAATGAGTTCCGATGAGCTTCCTTGAGATGCTCCTGGACTTCTCAGTCAATTCCGGTCGAACTTCCAACGAACGTCCGGACTCCCAATGAACTCTCGAACTCCCAACGAAATCTCATTCTTAACTCCGGGACTTTTATTTTATTTTATGCCTTGATCACTATCATAGTTAATCTTGTATACTTAAAACCTACTTCGATCTAGACAATTACTACAAAGCTGGAATCAAATGTTGTCCGGTATATCATTAGTTCATTGATGCTTCGTCCGATTCTTCAGCGCATCGTCCTCTCTTGTAGCCTATTGCCTAATCGGCTAGTTGACCTCCGTAACTCTGATATCCTTCGCACAATTTTCATTCTTCTTGGCCCGATGCCCGAACCCATGGCCCAAAGTCTTCTGCCGATACATCAACCGATCCTTCGGCTCGACGTCCAATCTTCTAACATATTTTTCTCCGATCTAACATAATTCTTTCTACTTTAATTGTCTCACCGTGATCGAAGCTTTCTACGTCACTCAAACCACAGATCAAATCGTAAACACTATTAATTGGTTTCATCATCAAAATCCAAGATTCAACAGTTACAACTCTTTTTTTCTTTTCACAAGCTTGGGAGAGAACCTTTACAACTCTTTTTTACAAGTAATCCTTATACTTCCATTAGAATGATTTAGAAACTTAAGGAGGAAGGAACTCAACACTTTCAATATATTGAATCTTGAATTTTAATGATGAAATCAATTGATGAGTTTGTGATCTAATCTATGTTTTAAGTGACGTAGGTCTAGCTTCGATCAAGGAGAGGTAAATTGATTGAAGCAGGAGGAATCAGATGTTGGGCTGGAGTTGAACATGTCAAAAGATTGGTCGACGTACCGGTATAAGGTATTCGTGCCATGAGTTCAAGCACCGAGTCGAAGGATCAGACATTGCACCAAGGAGATTAGAAGTTACGAGAGTCAACATGCCGATTGGGCAATACACCGAATGAGAGGATGATGCGTCGAAGGATCGATGAAGCACTAGATGAATCAATGACATGTCGGACAACGTAGGATTCATGCTTGTAATTAATTGTGTCTAGATCGAGTTAGTTTAGGTCTAATTGAGTTGGTATTGGGGTGAAATAATACCAACTCAATTAAGGGCCAATTAGGCTCGAATTGATGTTGTTTTTTACCAAGTGGAAGGCCTATTCAATGACCTATAGTTGGCCCAAGCGGTGGCATCGCCAAATTGGGTGGTGGTATCACCCAAACATAGTCTCCTAAACTATGTTAAGCAATGGTACTACTAGTTTGGGTGGTGGTACTACCTAGACACAGTCTTCCAGATTCTGTCAGGTGGTGGTACCGCTAGTTTGGGTAATGGTACCACCCAGTGTCAGTGCTGCAGGTGGTGGTATCGCTAGGACCTAGGAAACCCGAGATGAGACCTTTTTCTGCTTCATTTTTGAAGCCATTTAGGGTCTATAAATACCCTAGTTATTTTTGCTTAGAAGAGCAAAGAATTGAGTAGAAAAGGGGGAAAGAATACTTGAGAAAAATTAGAAACTCTCTTAGGATTTAGAGTCTCTTCCTCCTAGAGTTAGAAGTTTTCAAAGGGAGGAGTGAGGTCTAAAAAAGAGGTGTAAAAGGTTCTCTCCCGAGCTTGTAAAAAGGAAAAAATGTTGTAAGGGTAGTTGATCTTTCCTCGTTGAAAGAAGATCTGTTGTGGAAGCTGATGGCCTTGAGTGAAGAAGAATCGGGAGTGGATGTAGGTCACGACGATCGAACTACTATAAATCTAGTTTACATTTACTTTATGTTTTTCATTTATATTGCAAACTGATTTACTTATTTACTGTTCTTATGAATGCTTTCAAGTTAAACTCTTTTTCGATATCGGTTTTCATCGAACAAGAATTTTCAAACCGATATGAGTTTACGAAAGCACTAATTCACCCTCCCCCTCTCTTAGTGTCGATATGGACCTTACAGTTGGTATCAAAGCCATGTTTCTTCCCATTGGTTTAACACCTAAGAGAGATGACTTTTTCCGGTAATCTAGAAGGTCACTCTATCATTTATCCTCCTATGTTCAATGGGACTGACTATACTTATTGGAAAACTCGAATAAGAGTTTTCTTGCTTTATATGGATTTGAATTTATGGAATATTATTGAAAGTGGTTTTCAAAAATCTTCTAATCCAATGAACAAATGGAATGATTTGGAGAAGAAAACTTTTTTTTTGAATGCTAGAGTTATGAATGCTTTATTTTATGCTTTGAACAAAAATGAGTTTAATCATATTTCTTTATGCGAAACTGCACATAAGATTTAGCACACACTAGAATTAACTCATGAAGGCACGAATAGAGTTAAAGAGTCTACAATAAATCTTTTGATGTATGATTTTGAACTGTTTCGAATGAAGCCAAGTGAAACTATTATTGACATGTATACTCATTTTACAAATATCGTCAATAGTTTGAAAGCTCTTGGCAAATATTTTTTCTAATCTTGAATTTGTAAATAAGATTCGAAGATCCCTTCTAAAAAGTTATGATCTAAAAGTATTGGCAATACAAGAAGCAAAGGACTTGAATAATTTTTCGCTCGAAGAACTTATTGGGTCTTTAATGACCTATGAAATGACTTGTATCAAACTTGATTAATATGAGAATAACTTTCCAAAAAATAGGAAGGATTTAACACTTAGAACAAAAGAAGACCACTCGAGCGAAAACTTAAATAATGATGACTTTGAACTCCTCACAAGCAAATTTAAAAAGTTCATAAAATAAGAATCAAAGAATAAAAATGAACTTAAAAAGAAGAGGCTGCCAAAGAAAAAGAAAGCACTCAAGACGACTTGGGATGAATCGAGTGTATCCGAAAACAAGAAGCCAACCGAAGACGAAGTAGTGAACTATGCTTTGATGGCTCTCGACGATGAGGTAAATGACTCAACCAAAACCCCTTTACTTTACGATGAATTATTAAATACTTTTCATGACTTATATGATGATTTTAAATTAGTTGGTAAAAAATATAAAGTGTTAAAAAAGGATCATACTTCTCTTACTAGTGAATTTGAAAAATTAAAAAATGAGCGTGATAATTGGATGTTATCTCCTTGTACTAAATGTGAAGGACTAGATTTATGCAAATAGAAAAAAAAATGTTATTACAATAAACGTTAGATAAATTTAAAATTGGTAGTAAATCTTTAAACATGATTCTTGCCAATAAAAGTCATGTTCGTAGAAAGGAGGAAATTGGCTTTGTTAGTAATTACACTTAATAAAAACCAACTACTTTTATTAAAGGACCCATATTGCAAGTTACCCCTAAGGTTAAGTATAATTTTTATGGTAGATGTGATTATTTTGCTTTTAAATGTTCATTTAAAAAGTATGACTTATATAAATTGGTTCCTATGGGAACCATGAATGTCTTAATGCCAAAAATTAAAATAGATAGATCCAACTATGAGGGACTCAAAGCTAAATGGGTATTTAGAACAAACCCACCATTCTTGTAGAAATACCTACAATTGAAAGCTAGGAGCAAAAATAAAATTTTGATAGTGGATGCTCAAGGCTTATGACTAGAGATCCAACACACTTCACAAAACTCACTAGCCAAAACAAAATGATTTTGAAAATGCTTTATGTTTAATGAAATCATACTTGATGATTTAATGATTTAATTATACATAATGATTTGAAGTAATGAAGATTTTTGTGATTATGTTTTATTGATCTTGATGAATTTTATGATGAAATTTGCTATTTCAGTTTTAAATGATGATGCATATTTTTATTTGGCATAAAAGACAAAGGCATGCTTATAGGAAATAAATCACATAAATTAAAACACAGCATTTTTCTTAAAAATTTCTCTATCTTATCGATTTTTCAATAAGAGATTGATAAATCCATTTATGCCATTTTGAATCTCTTGAAAGTTATTTTGATGATTTGATGATTTCAATTTGAATGAGTTTTATCCTAATCATGATTTTGATTTCTCGATATTTGATACATGAGAATTTTTTGTGAATCAATATCTCTTATTTGATCTTTTATGTTTCTTTTTCTCATCTACTAAAGAGGAAAATTATCCAAATAAATCATGGTTGTTTTTTTTATCTCTCGAAATTACAACTTGAAAGTTTTTTATGAATCAAGATTTTTCTTTTTGCTATTCACTAAAGAGGAGATTTTTTTTAAACAAATCATGATCCTTCTCTTGATTTCTCGATATTTTTGAAATTCTCTATAATGTTTTTATTTAAGAGAAGATTTATACAAATTATAATCTTAACTTGAGATTTATTATGACACCTTTGTATTGATCATCAAATTGATCTCTTATGTTTTGAAGTTTTCTTGATAATACAAAAGATTGATGATCTTTTGTATTGATCTTTCATGATATTTGATATCTTTCATGTGATGATCATTGATGTAAATTTTTGTACCTCCCATCTTCTTCTTTCTTGTTTGAAATGATAAAGGGGAGAAAAAAAATTGCTAGCATCTCAAAAGAATCATAATTGCTAGCTTAATGGAGAGAATATGTCAATTGGGCAATACGTCGAAGGAGAGAACGACGCATCGAAGGATCGGATGAAGCGCTGGATGAACCAATGATATATCGGATAATATAGAATTCATGCTTGTAATAAATTGTATCTAGATCGAGTTAGTTTAAGTCTAATTGAGTCGGTATTAGGGTGAAATAATATCAACTCAATTAGGGGCCAACTTGGCTCGAATTGGGGCTATTTTGGGTCAAGTGGAATGCTCATTCAATGACCCATAGTTGGCCCAAGCGGTGGCACCACCAGACTAGGCGGTGGTACCGCCCAAACACAGTCTCCTAGACTATGTTAGGTGGTGGTACTGCTAGTCCGGGTAGGGGTATTGTCCAGACACAATCTCCCAAACTATATCAAGCGGTGGTATTGTTAGTTTGGGTGGTGGTACCAACTAGTGTTAGTGCTGTAGGCAGTGGTACCGCATGGTGGTATCGCTAGGACCCTAGAAACCCAGGATGAGACCTTTTTTGGCTTTAGTTTTTAAGTCATTTGGGGTCTAGAGTGGATGAAAGAAGATCGGTAGTGGAAGCTAGTAGCCTCGAGTGAAGAGGAATCGAGAGCGGATGTAGGTCACGATGACCGAACTACTATAAATCTGGTTTGCATTTACTTTATACTTTTCATTCATATTGTAAACTGATTTACTTATTCCTATGTTTACGAATGCTTTTAAGTTAAACCCTTTTCCAATATCGATTTTCATCGAATGAGACTTTTTAAACCGACATGAGTTTATAAAAGCACTAATTCACACCCCCCCTCTTAGTGCTAATACAGTCCTAACACAACAGAGTTTACACACTTAGAATCATAAGTTTTTCATACTCTCTTCTTGCTATCTCAAGAAAGAATGAGTGGGGTATCTATAGGCCCCAAATGGCTTAAAAAATAGAGCCAAAAAGTCTCATGCCTAGGTTTTCGGTGTATTGGCAGTACTACTACCAATGTTGGGTGGTACCATCACCTACCACACAGAGCACTAGTGGTACCACTACTTAACACAATGTAGAAGACTATGTTCTAGCGGTACTACTACTGGTCTTGGTGGTACCATCGCCTAACACTAGTGGTACCACCGTCAGATTTTTCGAAAATGTACACTCTGAACTTTCTAGCTTATTGGCGATTCCACCGCCTCGTCTACGGTGCCACTACTTGACCCAACTTTACATAACTGAATTGGCCTTCTAATAGGACCAATTCAGTCATTATTCAGGCCCAATGGGCCCCTAATTAAGTTGGCATGATTACACCCAAAACCAATTCAATTAGACTTCTAAACTATTTTGATCAAGACTTAATAATTTACAATCATGAAACACATTGTCTAGTACGTCATTGTTCACCTGACACTTTGTCTGAACTTCTAGCATGTTAAGACTATTAGGACCGTATCGATACTTAGACGGGGGGAGGGGGGTGAATTAGTGCTTCAGTAAAATTATGTCGATTCAAAAATCTTGTTTGATAAAGCCCCTATCGGAAAGAAAAGTTTAACTTGAAATATTTGTAAAAGTAGTGAGTAAGTAAATCAGTTTGCAATATGAATGAAAAGTAGAAAGTGTTAGGAACGAGTCGGCACTAAGAGGGGGGGGTGAATTAGTGTAGCGATAAAATTACGTCGGTTCGAAATCTCTCGTTCGATTAAAGTCGATTTCGAAAAGATACTTAAAATTGAAAGTGTACGGAAGAGCATAGTGGATGTAAATCAAGTAAGTTGGTAGTAAAGATAAATTGCACAAATAGAAATACAAACCGAGTTTATAGTGGTTCTATCATTATTACCTACATCCACTCTGCTGATTCCTCTTTTGTCGAGGCCACCGGCATCCACTATCAGTCTTCCTTTAATAGGCGAAGACCAACCACCATTTACAACTCTTTCTCCTTTTACCGGGTTTAGGAGATAACCCTTACAACCCCACTTACTCCACTCTCAAACTATTCTAACACTTAGATTTTTGAGAGGAATTCACACAAGATTACAATAGCATTTTCTTTCTTTTTCACTCTCAATTCTTGTGTTTGTTAACCAAGGATAAGAGGGGTATTTATAGGCCTCAAGTTGATTCAAACTTAGAGCCTAAAAATATCTCATCTCGGGTTTCCCGGGTCCTAGTGGTACCACCGCCTGTGCTAGGCGGTACCACCGCCTGCAGCACTAACATTGGGAGGTACCACCGCCCATTCTAACGGTAACACTGCTTAGAAGACTGTGTCTAGATGGTACCACCACTTAACACTAACATTGGGCGGTACCATGTTAGGACTCTAGCTAGGAGAGTCCTAATTGAGAGGGATATTCATATAAAACCTACCTAAGCTGACCCCTATTAAAGAGGTGAAGAGGTCGGCTAGGGTTAGGAGAGTATTTCTTAAAAAAACATTAGGAGTTGTAAAGGAATAGGAGTCTTGAGTAGGAGTCTTAATTGAGTAGGAGTCCTATTAGGAGTTGAGGTTTAAAAGCCCTATAAATAACCATGTATTCATCCTCTTTTCATAAGCAATAGATGAATCTTTTCTGCAGCCTTTGAGCAGCAACTTGGAGGAAGGAACCCCTATAGAGTTCCAAGGAGGTCGATCCCCTAAAGAGATCAACTCCAAGCTTAGAATCTGCAAGGGTTCTAACATACCACCGTTTGACATAGTCTCGAAGACTATGCCACGACGGTGTCACCTATTGGGTCACTGTTTGGGCCTTGCACTTTCCCAAACCAGTCCATACATGGGCCCAACTAGCTCCTAATTGGGTTGGCCCAATTCTAATCCTAATTATGTGCGAACGACAAATTCTAAGGCATACACTAAGCAAATCTAGTCCGATTAGTCTAGTTTCTTCCAATGATTTTCTATGAACTTCCGACGATCTCTCGGTAATGTTCCAGTGGACTCCCGGTAAGCTCCTAGACTTCACGACAATCTTCTTAGCGAGTTTCGACGAGCTTTTTTAGCAAGCTCCTGGACTTCTCGGTCAATTCTGATAGAACTTTCAATGAATATCCGGACTTCCAACGAACTCTTGTACTCCTAATAAAATCTCTTTCTTGACTCCGAGACTTCATTTTACTTTATGCCTTACTATCATAGTTAATCCTACACACATAAAAACCTACTTTGATCTAGACAATTATTACAAAGCTTTGAAATATGTTGTTTGACATGTTTTTGGGTCATCGACGCTTCGTCCGATTCTTCGGTGCATCGTCCTCTCTTGCGGCCTATTGCCCAATCGGCTAGTTGACCTCTGCAACTCCGATTTTCTTGGTGCAATTTCCACTCTTCTTCGCCCGATGCCTAAATCCATGGCCCGAAGCCTTCTGTCGATACATCGACTGATCCTTCGGCTCGACATCTAATCTTCTGACATAGTTTTCTCTGGCCCAACATGATTCTTCCTACTTTAATTGTCTCTCCTTGATCGAAGCTTCCTGCGTCACTTAAAACACAAATCAAATCATAAATACTATCAATTGGTTTCATCATCAAAATCCGAGATTCAATAATCTCCCTCTTTTTGATGATGACAACCAATTGATGACGGAGTTAACCTTAACTCCCCCTATCAATATGGCATATTTGATAGAACTCTTGGATTCAAAAATCCAAGCAATATGTTATCATAAAACTTATGCATAACATCATCATACTTCTCCCCCTTTGTTATCAACAAAAAGAAGTACAACTATTATGTTTTTAAGACATACAAGTTTAAATCGTTGCATAATAAACATAATCTTTAGTTTTATCATCATGCAAGCTAGCAAAAATTTTGAGTTTTGCAAGTTTGTAAATTTTGCTATATGTGCAAGTTTAGCATGTTTTGTTTCTTGAGATAGACAAGATAGCACTGTTGCTTCTCTTGAGATTACAAGCTAGCAAATCTTAGTGATGTTCAAGATAGCAAGTTTTACATCATGCAAGCTAGCAAATTTTTACATCATTTAAAAAAAAATAAGCTAGCAATATTTGAGATGTTCAAGAAAGCAACTTTTGCTTCTTGAAATATGTAAGTTAGCAATCTTTGCTTCTCCTTTGAGATGTGCACACTATCAATTCTTTCTCCCCCTTTGTCATTGGCAAAAAGAAGGGAAGAATACAATTTTATATCTCTTTTTCCCTTTTCAACAATTTTCAAAGCATAACAAAGATAAATGATCATTCTAGAGTATCATTTCAGAAAATGATAATGGTTGACTTTCACATCATTTCATCAAAAAATCATACTATTGCATGCATCATTTCAAATCATAAATATTTCAAATCATGATAGTATCAAAAAGTCAAATTACATCCTACCATGCATAATCATAACTTCTCATTTGTATGCACAAAATAATATCATGCGTATTTCATGTATTCATATCATCACATGAAGAATATCAAGAAGAATTAATTGGGTGTTGAGATAAACACTTCATGAACACAAGAAATTATATATAAAAATCATATTATGAAAGATAAAATATCAAATATCATGAAGGATTAAGTCATGAATACTAAATGACATGATTTATCTTGACAAATCTCCCTTTTAGTAAATAACAAAAAGAAACATGGGAGTTCAAAAACAAGATTTTAATTCATAGAAAAAATTCAAATATCAATATCGAGAATTCAAGATCATGATTAAGACATTCCTATAGCCAAAAGTGTTATGAGAGAATACATAAACAATCTCGATTCATGTATAATATCTGTCAATTCATTATGAATCATAAAAATTGTAATTTCGAAAAATCATAATTCATTTGGATAGTAGATAGCAAAAATAAACATCTAGAATAAAAGATCTCGATAGGGTAAATCTCAAGTTATAAATCTAAAAAAAAAATCAAGATAAAGCTCATTCAAATTCAAATCATCAAATCAAAAGCATTTTCAAGAGATTCACAAAAGCATAATATACATGGATTCATTAATCTTTTATCAAAAAATCAATAAGATAGAGATGAAAAATGTATTCCTTTTTTATGTGTTTTATTTGAAGTTGTTTGTTTCATACAAGCATGCTTTTGTCTTTTTATGCCAAATAAAAACATGCATCAACGTTTAGGATCGAAAAGTAAATTTCGTCATAAAAACCATCAAGACCAAAAAAGTATAACATATTAAACAAGGCTTCTTCAAACAAGAGATTTGATTCATCATTTTAATTCCAATGATAATATATTTTCCTTTTTATGTGTTTCATTTTAAGTGATTGATTTCATATAAGTATGCTCAAGTTTTTTTGTATGAAAATCATAATCATAGTTTAGAATCGAAAGAGCAAATCTCATCATAGAAATCATCAAGATCAATAAACCATAAATTACCCAAAAATTATCATTACTTCAAATCATCATGCATAATTAAATATAAAATCATCAAGCATGATACTTATATTATTTTATATAAGTATACATTTTTCATTTATGCCAAATCAAAACATGCATCATTTTTAAATCTGAAAAAGTAACTTTCATTATGGTAAAAATCAATAAGCCATAAATTACAAGAATCATCATGCATAATTTTGAAAGATAAACTCATTAAGCGTAATCATCAAACATGGTTTCATAAGGCATCTTTTAATCAAAATCGAAAAGCTATATGGAAATCATCAAAATACACATTCTTGCTTCTTAAACACATACATAAGATTAATCTTACTAGGTGTATAATCATTAGATTTATATCTATCATTTTATTGCATTATCATAAAATATGCAATTGTTATGATCTTTTTCAAAATTACTAGAAAGATAAGCATGATCCTAAAACTTTTAACATTTTCATTACATCTTTAAACATGCAA
>LVTN01001876.1:12239-42367 GCA_001649415.1 Musa itinerans | reverse complement strand
TTGTAATTTGTTTGATCTAATCTATATTTTGAGAAAAGTGTGCAGGATTAACTACGATAGTAGTAAGACATAAAACAGGTGTTGTGCTGGAATCAAGATCGAGATCTCATTGGGAGATCGAGAGTTCGTCGGAAGTCCGAACATTCATCGGAAGTTCTGCCGAACCAACCAAGAAGTCCAAGAGCTTACCAAAGAAGCTCATCGGAGCTCACCAAGAAGATCATCGTAAAGTCCGGGAGCTTGCCAAGAGTCTGCCAGAGCATTGCCGAGAGTTCGTCGGATATTCGTCGGAAGTATGCCGGAAGCTCGTCGGAAGAGCAATTGGCGCACCGAAACAAGAATTGCTATGATCATGTCTTAATTATCATAGTTAGAGTGTAAATTAAGTTAGGATTGGGCGGTAATCCCACTAACTTAATTATGGGCCAATTGGGCCCTTAACATGGCTGAATTGGGCCGAATTGAGCAGCCAATTCAGCCCCTGAAAATATGGTCGGCGATGGCACCGCTTGGAAAGCAGTGCCCTAGGATTTTTGGGCGGTGGTACCGCCCCTGTCAGGTGGTGGTACCGTCGATAGTTAATGCTGCCAGCGGTGGTACTGCCTTTGTCAAGCGGTGGTACTGCTAGAGCTCGGTCTCTGAGGTCTGTCAAGCGGTTGTACCGCCCAATGTCAGCTATCAGGTGGTAGTATCGCCCAATAATGGTAGTGGTACCACCAGGACCACAAAAATCCAAGATTAAACACTTTTTTGCTCCAATTTTGAAATCTTTGGGGCCTATAAAAACCCCACCCTTTTCTGCATGAAAGGGCACGAAACCTAAAGGCATAATCTTGAGTTCTTGAGCCTTAAAGTGTTGTAAAAGTGAAAAGTTCTCCTCCTTCATCTCTTAGCCTTGTAACCATCCAAGAAAGGAGTGAGACTTGTAAGGGTTGTCTCCTAGGCCTAGCAAAAGGAGAAAAAGCTGTAAAATGTGGTTGGCCTTCGCCTATTGAAGGAAGGCCTTTAGTGGATGCTAGAGACCTCATCGGAGGAGGAATCTGAAAGTGGATGTAGGTCACGTTGACCGAACCACTCTAAATTCTGGTTTGCTTTTCATTTATGCAATTTACTTTAATTGTAAATTATTTCATAGCAAACTGCTTCTCCTCCTCATCTTGCTTACGCTCTCATACGTTTCAAGTTGCTATCTTTCTAATTCGATTTTTATCGAACGTACGAAATATTTTATATGAAAATCGAAAAACTTTTCACTACACTAATTCACCGCCCCCCTCTTAGTGCCGCTCTTGATCCTAACAATAAGCAATTAAAATAGAGAACAACAATAATGAAGAGCAGAAAGAGAGTGGACACCAAATTTATAGCGGTTCGGTCATCGTGACCTATGTCCACTCCCAATTCCTCTTCCGTCGAAGCCATCAATGTACACTAATGGTCTTTCTTTAATAGGCGAAGACCAACTATCCTCTTACAACCCTTTCTCCTTTTTCACAAGTTTAGGAGACAATCTTTACAAGCCTCACACTTCTCTTAGAATGATCACAAAACTAAAGGAGGAGGACACTTAGCACTTTTTCAACACTTTTACATCCTAAAATCTCAAGACTTTTGTTCACACTTTCATGCTCTTTTATGCAAGAATGAGTGGGGTATTTATAGGCCCCAATAGCTTCCAAAATGAAGCCAAAAAGTGTCTCATCCCGGATTTCTAGGCTACTAGTGGTACCACTACTAGTACAAGGTGGTACCACTACCAGTACTACCACTACCTGTAGACTGATACTATGATAGAAATCATCAACTTAGTAACCATACACCCCGATAGCTAAAGAGCTATGATACATATGGAATGCAAATTGACCCCCTCCAACGAATTAAAACAAGATGGATCGTTCAAGATTGAAGTTAGGGAAACTATTCTAATCACTTAATCAATGAAAATTTAATGAAGTAATTAGAACAGCACTTTGATTCTCTTAAAATGCCACAAACTAAGAAGCTTGATAAGTTGAAAGGAAAAATAAAGATTTTTGGGTTTTAAACGCCACAAGCAGAAAGCCTTAATAAATTCCAAAGTTTATGCAAGAACTTAAAAACAAAACATTCACCGATGTTGTATGTTGAATACACTTCTGAATTAGATTCCTTACAAAGAGAGTCAGTCTTGTTTATATAGTACAAAGGCCAAGTACAAAGGGAATGAATCCATTAAATATATTAAATGACATTCATATTCCTAATGCATGAATGTAGATTACTCATGAATCTACCTTGAATTGATTTGAATAATTATCCATAAATAAGTCCATAATTCCTAATATGGTCCAATATGACCTTTATTCTTCAAAATAGGCTAAAATTTCATCATTCTCTCAAGGCTGGACTTTCTCTTCATGATGTGGACTTTATTTGAATCAGGTTGACTATTTTAGGCTCTTCTTGTATCTATAGAACCTTGACCAAGTTTTGACCAGCTTACTCCTTCCAAATGCCTTCCAATAAATAAGGCTTCTTTTATCCTTTTAGTTTTAGCTCTTGTCATTGGTCCTCCATGAATAGTTAAAGGGTCTTTGGCAAAATTATAATCAACTTGCTCATTCATATCATTCCCCCTTTCCTCGAAAGGATTCGTCCTTGAATCAGCACCTTCATCACCTGCATCAAACAAAGATAAATTAGTAACATTGAAGGTTGCAGTAACATTGCCATACTCACCTGGTAGTTCCAACTTGTATGCATTGTCATTGATTTTTTGAGAGAATCGAAATAGACCATCTCCTCTTGGCATTAGTTTATACTTACTTTGGTTAGGAATTCTTTCCTTCCTCAAGTGTACCCAAACCCAATCACCAAGTTCAAATACTACTTCCTTTCGGCCTTTGTTGTGTTGTTTCTCATATTGTAGAGTTTTCTTTTCAATTTGTGTTCAGACCCTTTCATGCAATGCTTTGACAAAATCAGCTTTTTTGCTTACATCCAAATTGGCATTTTCCAAAGGTAAAGGTAGCAAATCCATAGGAGTTAATGGATTGAACCCGTACACAACTTCAAATAGGGAATGGTTTGTTATAGCATGCACACTTCTATTATAAGCAAACTCCACATGTGGTAAACATTCCTCCCAATTTTTCAAATTCTTTTGAATTATGGCTCTCAAAAGTGATGATAAAGTTCAATTTATCACCTCCATTTGTCCATCTGTTTGTGGGTGACAAGTGGTTGAATACAATAGCCTTGTACCCAACTTGCTCCAAAGTGTTTTCCAAAAGTGGCTAAGGAACTTCACATCTCTATCACTCACAATTGTCTTTAGAATGCCATGTAATCTTATAATTTCTTTGAAGAACAGCCCCACAACATGTGTTGCATCATTTGTTTTGTGGCAAGGAATAAATGTGTCATCTTGCTAAACCTATCAACAACAACAAAAATAGAATCACTCCCTTCTTTTGACCTTAGTAAACCCAAGACAAAGTCCATGGATATATCAACCCAAGGCTCACTAGTTATATCAACCCAAGGCATTACTTTAGATTTAGCTTGTTTACAAGTAATGCATTTCTCACACAATCTCTCAACATCTCTTTTCATGTGTGGCCAAAAGAAATTATCACTTAACACATCTAAAGTTTTTCTAATCCCAAAATGTCCCATTAAACCTCCACTATGTGCCTCTCTCACAAGTAATTCTCTCATTGAACATTGAAGAATACATAACTTATTTTCTTTGAAAAGAAAACTATCATACTTGAAGAACTTATCAAAACCCCCTTTCTCACATGCCCCATAAACATTAGCAAAATCATGATCAGAATTGTATAAATTTTTAATGTACTCAAAACCCAAAACCTAATAATTTTGCATCAAGTTGAGAAATTAAAGCATACCTTCTAGAAAGAGCATCGACAACCACATTTTCCTTACCTTGTTTATACTTGATGATATATGGAAAGGATTCAATAAACTCCACCCATTTTGCATGCCTACGGTTTAGCTTTCCTTATCCTTTAAGATATTTCAAGGACTCATGATTAGTGTGTATAATGAATTCTTTGTACCAAAGATAGTGTTGCCATGTCTCTAACACTCTTACCAAAGTGTAAAACTCCTTGTCATATGTCGGGTAGTTAAGACTTGCTCCACTTAGCTTCTCACTAAATAACGCAATGGGTCTGCCTTCTTACATTAAGACTCCTCCAATTCCTATTCCACTCGCATCATACTCAATCTCAAAAGTTTTAGCAAAGTTCGGTAAAGCAAACAAAGGTGCTGAACTGAGTTTGTCTTTAAGCAAGCTAAAAGCATCATCTTGTTTTTCACCCCATCTAAATCCCATATTCTGTCTACCTTCTTGCATTAAGACTCCTCCAATTCCTATTCCACTGGCATCACACTCAATCTCAAAAGTTTTAGCAAAGTTCGGTAAAACAAGCAAAGGTGTTGAACTAAGTTTATCTTTAAGCAAGTTAAAAGCATCATCTTGTTTTTCACCCCATCTAAATCCCATATTCTTTTTGATGCATTCAATTAATGGTACAGCAATTGTAGAAAAATCCTTAATGAATCTTCTATAAAAGCTAGCAAGACCATGAAAACTTCTAACATCACTAGTAGGTTTTGGCCACTCCCTAATTACTTTCACTTTTTCTTGATCAACATGTATTCCTTTATCATTAACAACATATCCAAGAAAAGTAATTTCACTTGTGCAAAAAGTGCATTTCTTTATATTAGCATATAACTTTTCTTTTCTAAGCATGTCAAAAATGGCTTTTAAATGTGTTACATGCTCATCTAAACTTTTGTTATACACAAGTATATCATCAAAATAAGCCACTACAAACTTTCCAACGTAAGCACGTAAAATATGATTCATCAATCTCATGAAAGTACTAGGTGCATTAGTTATGCAAAAAGGCATAACCAATCATTCATATAAACCATGTTTAGTTTTGAAAGCGGTTTTCCATTCATCACCTTCATGCATTCTTATTTGATGATATCCAGATTTTAAATCAAATTTTGAAAACACACAAGAACCATGCAATTCATCCAACATATCATCTAGCCTAGGAATAGGATATCTATACTTTACCATGATTTTGTTGATGGCTCGGCAATCAACACATATTCTCCACGATCCATCCTTTTTAGGCACCAACAGAACAGGAACTGCACATGGACTCATGCTTTCTCGCACATACCCCTTTTTCATAAGCTCACTTACTTGCTTTTGGATTTCCTTGGTCTCTTCGAGGTTACATCTATATGCTGGTTTATTTGGTATACTTGCACCTAGAATGAAATCAATTTGATGCTCAATTCCTCTAATTGGTGGCAAACCATTAGGAACTTCTTCGGGAAAGAGATCTTCATTTTCTTGTAAAAGATCAATAATAACACTAGGCAAACTCTTATTAATTTTGTTAGAAGCAATCAAAACATCTTTATACATAAGTACAAGTAAGGGCTGCCTCATGGTTAAGGCTTTCTTCACATCACTCATTTTAGCATAAACACTCACTCAAGCTTTCCTTGTTTTCTCTCCCATAGTATTTCCCAATACTCTCATTTTTATCACTCAACTCACCATTTTCTTTTTTCTCTCTTTCTTGTTCCCTCCCCAAAGTTTTGGTTAATGAAGACTCAAGCTCCTCGTATTGTTGTTTTATGTGCATTTGGTCCTCAAAAATTATCTTTGGAGGTAAAGGTCCAAGCTGATATTTCTATCCATCCATGATCAAAGAATAATGGTTCTTGAACCCATCATGTATTACCCTTCGATTATATTGCCAAGGTCTCCCCAATAACATATGACTAGTATACATATGTACCACATTACACCAAACTTTATCCTTATATCTACCAATTGAAAAAGAAACTAACACTTGCCGATTTACCTTTACTACACCACTATCATTCAACCATTGTAACTTGTAAGGTTTTAAATACTTGATAGTAGGTAATTTCAATTTCTCCACGAGCAAGGTGCTTGCCACATTTGTGTAACTTCCACTATCAACAATCACATTACACAACTTGTTAGCAATTAAACAATGAGTATGAAATAGATTTTCACATTGTTCACCATGTTCATCATTTTTATTTTGCAAACTAAGTATGCATTGAACAACTAGATTTTCACCTTTAGCATACTTTACATCACTAGTATCCTCTAGAATGTCTTCATCATCCTCTCTCTCACTTTTAGATTCTACAATTTCATCCCTCATGATCATAACTCTCTTATTAGGATATTCGCGTGCCACATGTCCATGCCCAAGGCACTTAAAACACTTAATACCTCTAGTTTGATTAGGTAGATTCTCACCTTTACCCTTGCTGCCTGATTCATTTCTACCTTTAGTTTCATCAATTTTAGGCTTAACAATGGGTTTATCATCCTTTTTACTCTAATTCGGTTTCCAAGAAGAAGAATAACTCGAATAAGGTTTTGGATCATACCTTGTGCCTTTTCTTTTGAGTTGCCTCTCAATCTTCATGGCCACATGCACCATGTCCTCAATCTCCACATAATGTTGCAACTCTACAAGATTAGTAATGTTCTTGTTTAATCCACTCCGGAATCGAGCCATGGTGGCCTCATGGTCTTCATCCACATTAGCTCTTATCATGGCTATCTTTATGTCCTTGTGATACTCATCAACACTCATGGAACCTTGTATCAAGGTTTGCAGCCGTTGATGCAAATCCCTATAGTAATAACTAGGGACAAATCTCCTCATGATTTATTTCATCTCCAACCAAGTCTCCACGGGCCTTCCACCATTTCTATGCCCATCTTTACACAATTGATCCCACCAAACAATAACATAATCAAAAAATTCAATAGCGGCTAATTTTACCTTTTTCTCTTCAGAGTAGTTGTGACATTCAAAGATCATCTCCACTTTTCGTTCCCACTCCAAATAGGCATCTGGATTATTTTTCCCTTGAAAAGAAGGAATTTTCATTTTGATGCTACCTATGTTTCTGTCCACACCATCAAAACGTCCTCTCCTAGTTTGTCTCCTAGGATTAACATCTTGACCAATTAGAATAACTTGGTCATCATCCATGTCATTGCCACCATCATATTCATCATTGACAAAGGTTGGTTGTCTCTCATGCCGTGGTTCACCTTGCAATCTATTAATTACATCATCATGTCTTTCTAGATGATCTCTTACATCTTCCATCACTTTGAACATATATTCAAATTGTTACTGTATTGCTTGAACTAAAAGATCATTGGATGAAGAACTCACTTCTTTATCTTTAGACATGTATACAACCTGAAACAAAAAGTTAGAATAACCTCACCAACACTCCCTCACATGTTTCACTCTAGATTTGATTCACTTCACTCGTGTTTCACATAATTTTTTTGGCTTTTCTCAATACTGATCTCACCAATCTTGCCTTTTACCTCTCTTGTTTTGTTATTTGAGTTCTTAGATTAACTAAGGTACCTAAACAAACAATTCAGATTATGGCAATTCAAAATTAGTGAAATTGGGCAGGTTTAAAAACAAACAAAAGGTAGGCCAATTTAAAGGTGTGTGTAATGCACTTTAATCATAAGCAAAGACTAGAATTCAAATATCAATTGAACAAATAAATTTTTTTTGGAATAAAGAAAGATTTCCAAACTAAAACAGGAATTCAAATGAACAAAGATTGAATTCTATAACTTGCAAGTATTCCTTGAATCCACAATTTTTTTTTATTTTTCAATTCTGATCTCTTTTTTTTTTTTTTGACCTTTGATTTTCCCTCTTTTTTTTTAACCTTTGATTTTCTCTCTCCTTTTTTTGACTTTTTGATCTTCTTCTTTTTTTTCTTTTTTTTATACCATAAAGTGTGGAATTACAAAGAAGAATAGTTAATAACATAAGAAGCACAACAATAAAAATGAAGGAAGAACAATAATTATAGATATTAGCTAAAAAGAAGAAGAAGAGAAAAGGAAAATCTAAAAGATAGCAAATAAATGGATATGCAAACCTCAAACTTGAGCCGAGTACTGATACCAAATGATGAAAATTATCAACTTAGCAACCATACACCCCGATAGCTAAAGAGCTATGATACATATGGAATGCAAATTGACCCTCTCTAACAAATTGAAACAAGAAGGATCGTTCAAGATTGAAGTTAGGGAAACTATTCTAATCACTTAATCAATGAAAATTTGATGAAGTAATTAGAACAGCACTTTGATTCCCTTAAAATACCATAAACTAAGAAGCTTGATAAGTTGAAAGGAAAAATAAAGATTTTTTGGGTTTTGAATGCCATAAGCAGAAATGCTTGATAAGTTCCAAAGTTCATGCAAGAACTTTGAAACAAAACACTCACCAGTGTTGTAAGTTGAATACACTTCTTAATTGGATTCCTTACAAAGAGAGTCGGCCTTGTTTATATAGTACAAAGGCCAAGTACAAAAGAAATGAATCCATTAAATATATTAAATGACATTCATATTCCTAATGCATGAATGTAGATTACTCATGAATCTACCTTGAATTGATTTGAATAATTATTTATGAATAAGTCCACAATTTCTAATATGATCCAATATGGCTGAATGACATTTATTTTTCAAAATGGGCTAAAAATTCATCCTTCTCTCAAGGCTGGACTTTCTCTTCATGAGGTGGACTTATTTGAATCAGGTTGACTATTTTAGGCTCTTCTTGTATCCATAGAACCTTGACCAAGTTTTGACTAGCTTGCTCTTTCCAAATGCCTTCCGATAAACAAGTTAAGGCTTCTTTCATCCTTTTAGTTTTATTTCTTGTCATTGGTCCTCCATGAATAGTTAAAGGGTCTTTGGCAGAATTATAATCAACTTGCTCATTCATAACACACTGGGTGATATCATTGCCCAATCTAGGCGGTACCATCACCTGACAGAGCCTTGGAGACTAGGCTCTAGTGGTACCATTGCTTGATAGGGTGGTACCATCGCCTGACAGCATTAAGTACCGACGGTACCACCACGCAGACCACTTGGGAGGCCAAGCCTCAAGTGATTTTACTACCCAGTCTAGGTGGCACCACCGCCCAACGTGGCTCTAAATGGATAAATGGGCCATCTAACCATCCAATTTAGGCCTATTTAAGGCCTAGTTAGCCCCTAATTGAGTTAGTAGAATTTCTCCCAAAACTAACTCAAATTAAAGTCCTAACTATGATAGGTAAGGCTAAAACAATTATGATACAAGCAATCTAAGTTGTTGGGCATGTTAATTGTATTGAATCTCGGATTTTGATGATGAAACCAATTGATAAGTGTTTATGTTTTAATTTACGTTTTGAGTGATACAGGATGCTTCGATCAGGATTAGACAATTAAAGTAGGAAAAACCATGTTGTGCCGGAGGAAAACATGTCAGAAGATTAGACGTCGAGTTGGAGGATCGGTCGACGTATCGATAGAAGGCTTCGGGCCATGGATTCGGACATCGGGCCAAGAAGAGTGGAAAACATGAGAGGACATTGTGCCAAGGATATTGGAGTTGCGGAGTCAACTAGTCGATTGGGCAATAGGCTCACGAGAGGACAATGCGCCGAAGAATCGGACGAAGCGTCGAGGGACCAATGACATGCCGAAAAACATGATTAATGCTTAGTATTAATTGTCTAGATCGAAGTGTGTTTATACATGTGCATGATTAACTACGATAGCAAGGCATAAAGCAAAATAAAGTCTCGGAATCAAGGACGCGATTTCGTTGGGAGTTCAAGAGTTCGCCGGAAGTCCAGACATTCATCGGAAGTTCCGCCGATAACTACAGGAGCTTGCCAAAGAAGCTCATCGGAACTCGCCAAGAAGATCATCATGAAGTCCAAGAGCTTGCCGGGAGTCCACCGGAACATTGCCGAGAGATCGTCAAAAGTTCACCGAAAGATCGCCGGAAGAAACCAAGACATAGGGACTTGTTTAGCTTAACAAATATCTTAGGAATTATAGTTAGCACGTAATTAGGTTTGGATTTGAGCCAACCCAATTAGGGGCCAGTTAGGCCCATGTAAAGACTGTATTGGGCCCAATGAGAGGCCCAAACAATACCCTAAAAAGTGGCACCGCCATGGCACAATCTTCGAGACTATGTCAGGCGGTGGTACCGCCAGTCTGGGTGGTTGTACCACCCCTGGCAGGGTGCCAGGCGGTGGTACTGCCCAGCATAGCCTCCCAAGCAGTGGTACCACCCAACGCAGTGTTAGTGTCAGACTAACACTGGCGGTGGTACCATCCAACGCAGGCGGTGGTACCGCTCATACCTAGGAAACCCGGGATGAGATGTTTTTAGGCTCCAAGTTTGAATCAACTTGAAGCCTATAAATACCCCTCTCATCCCTGGTTAATATACACAAGCACAAAGAGATTAAAAGTGAGAAAATACTATTGCAATCATAAGAGAATCCCCTCCTCTAAATTCTAAGTTTAGAATTTTGTTTAGAGAGGAGTGTGTGTGCTTGTGAGGATCGTCTCCTAAACCCGTGAAAAGGAGAAGAGGGGTGTAATAGGGTAGTTGATCTTTGCCTATTGAAAGAAGATCAATAGTGGATGTTGGTGGCCTCGACGGAAGAGGAATCAACGAAGTGGATGTAGGTCACGACAACCGAACTACTCTAAAATCTGGTTTGTAATTTACTTTGAGCAATTTATCTTTACTGGAAACCTCTTTAATAGCTTACTACTTTCAATACATTTATGAACATGTTTCAAGTTAAGATATTTATGAAACGGTTTTCGTCAGAAACTGGTTTTATCACAACGAAGTTTTTGAAGACGTAATTTTTATCGCTGCACTAATTCACCCTCCTTCTTAATGTCACTCTTGATCCTAACAAATTGTTCAATCAAACTCTCAATGAAATTTCGGTGAACTCCCGACGATCTTTCGGTGAACTTTCGATAAACTCTCGACGAACTTCCGGTGAGCTTTCGATGAACTCCAAGTGAACTTCCAGTGAGTTTTCACTTCATTATTCGATCCTTCGGAGTATCCCCTGATTCATCCAGCCCGATGCCCAATCATTGACTCTGGCCAAACATTCGATTCTTCTTTAATTGTTTTACCTTTTTCACAATCGTAGTTAGTCCTACATCACTTATCTCAACACATGGATTAGATCATTAATTCATTAATTGATTTCATCATCAAAATCCAAGATTCAATAATCTCTCCCTTTTTGATGATGACAACCAATCGATAATAGAGTTAACCTTAACTCCCCTATCTATATGTCATATTCAGATAAGACAAACTTGAATTCAAAATGAATCACAACCTTTGAATTCAAGTAAAACAATTTTGATCATAGTGATCAAATGCAATATATTATATTTCATACATTGTGCATCATCATAGTTTTAAGTCATCAAAGTATAACATGCACAATTTCATCACTTCATGCATGATAACAAATCAACATCACTTTGGGCATAACCTACATGATACTAAAGCATTCATCACTTCATGCATGATATCAAAATTAACTTCATTTTGGGCATAACATTCATATTTTCAATCATTTTGGGCATAACATATATTATACTAAAGTATTTTTATATTTTCAATCATTTTGGGCATAACATATATTATACTAAATAACATTCATATTTTCAATCATTTTGGGCATAACATTCATAATACCAAAGTATTCATATTTTCAATCATTTTGGGCATAACATATATTATACTAAAGTATTTTTATATTTTCAATCATTTTGGGCAATAACATACATGATACTAAAGCATTTTTATATTTTCAATCATTTTGGGCATAACATACATAATACTAAAGCATTTTTATATTTTCGATCATTTTGGGCATAATATATATGATACTAAAGCATTTTTATAACCATTTATCAATTCATGCATGATACCAAATTCAACATCCTTTTGGTATGATTTTAAACATTCATCATTTCTCCCCCTTTGTCATCAACATAAAGGAGAATCATTCAACAAGTATTTGAACTATGCAAGTAAGTTTTACACCATTTTATACAAGTTAGCAAATTTGTGAAATGAGAAGTTGAGCAAAAACTTTGCAAGATAACCATTTTTGCTTCTTGAAATGGGTAAGCTAGCACTTCTCTTTAGATATGCAAGCACTTTTTTGTTCTTCTTGAGATGTGCAAGCTAGTATTTTTATTATTCTTGAGATGCTAGTAAGTTTCTTTTTCCCTTTTGTCATAAAAATAAGAAGAAGAAGAAGAAGAAGGGAGGAATTCATTCATCACATAAAGAAAAAAATCAAGACATTAGTTTTCAAAGTCCATGAATCAAAGTTCTACTTTTGTAAATAGATAGAGAAAGGATTCATATGGAAATGATCATCTTATAAAAGATCAAGTATGTCAAAAATCCATGAATCAAATCTCTTCTTTGGTGAATTGCAAGAAGGAATGAAGGAAACGATCTCGATTTAAAAAGAAAACTTAAGTTACGATAAATCGAGAAATCCAAAAAATATATAAGAGGAATTCATGCATTATGAAGATTTAACATGCCTAATTCTCTTCTGATAAAATCAAATTGTTTCTCATTCAATAGTTTTGTAAAAATATCAGCTAATTGATATTTTGTATCAATAAATTCTAGAGATATATCATGATTATTAACATGATCTCTAGTAAAATGATATCTAATATCAATATGTTTAGTTCTAGAGTGTTGAATGAGATTCTTTGTTAAACATATTGCACTAGTATTATTGTATTTTATAGGGATATTTTTCAAATAAATTGTATAGTATTCTAAAGTATTTTTCTTCTAAATAACTTATGTACAACATATACCTACTGCTATATACTCAGCTTCGGCTATAGATAATGCAATCGAGTTTTATTTCTTAGAAGACCAAGAGACAAGTGCATGACCTAAGAGTTGACATGTTCCTGATGTGCTTTTTCTATCTACTTTACAACCAGCAAAATCTGCATCGACATAAGCAATTAATTCAAAGTTTTTGGATTTTGGATACCATAATCCTATATTATGAGTTCCTTTTAGGTATCTAAAAACCCTTTTAATAGCTTTAAAGTGAGATTGCTTGGGATTAGATTGAAATCTAGTATAAAGTCTAACACTAAACATAATGTTCGGTCTAGTTGCGATGAGATATAGTAAACTACCTATCATACCCCTATAAGTCTTTTGATCAAAATTTTCTCCATCATGGTCCATATCTAACTTTGTGGAAGTGCTCATTGGTGTGTTAATAGCTTTAGAACTATCCATATTAAACTATTTTAATAGATCTAAAGCATATTTAGTTTAGCTAACAAAAATTCCATCACTTAGTTGCTTAATTTGCAATCCTAAGAAGAAAGTTAATTCACCCATTAAACTCATTTTAAACTCTTGGTTCATACTCTTGGCAAAAGACTCACATAAAGACTCATTTGAAGAACCAAAAATGATATTATTAACATAAATTTGAACTATAAAAAAATTATTTTTAAAATATTTAATAAACAATGTGGTATCAACCTTGTCTTTCAAAAAATTGTTCTTAATTAGAAAGGAACTAAGTCTCTCATACCAAGTACTTTGGGCTTGTTTCAAACCATAGAGAGCCTTAAACAACTTAAAATCATGATTCAAAAAATAATATTCTCAAATCCGGGTGGTTGTTCAACATAAACTTCTTCAGAAATAAAACCATTAAGAAAAGTACTTTTAACATCTATTTGAAATGATTTAAAATTATTACAACTAGCATATGCAAGGAGAATCCTTATGGCTTCAAGTCTAGCCATAAGAGCAAAGGTTTCTTCTAATCGATACCTTCTTTTTGATTGAAACATTTAGCCACTAATCTAGCATTGTTTCTAATAATGATACTAAGTTCATCTTGCTTATTTCTAGAGACTCATTTAGTATTAATTACTAAATGGTCACTAAGTCTAGGAATAAACTTCAATACCTCATTTCTCTTAAATTGATTTAATTTTTCATGCATTGTAAAGACCCATGAATCATCTTTATGAGCTTCATCAATGCATTATGGTTCAATTTGAGACAAAAAGGCTGCATTAACACAAAAATTCTTAAATGAAAAGCGAGTTTGAATAACTTTTTATATATCTTCAATTATTAGCTCGTTAGGATGAGCATCTACATACTTCCAATCCTTATGTAAGGATTCTTTGGAAGAAGATATATCTAAGTTACTTGGGGGAGGAGAGTTTTCATTCAAATTTAAAGCATCAAAATTAAAATCATCATCAAAATTATTTTTCTTAAATTTGGGAAGCTCATTAAAAACAACATGAATAGATTCCTCTATAACCAAAGTTCTTTTATTAAAGATACAAAAAACTTTAGACATAGAGGAATAACCAAGAAAAATGTGGTTTTGCATCAAATTTTCTTGAGATATTTTTTTTATTTAAAATAAATCATTTACAACCGAAAACTTTAAAATATAAAATGTTAGGTCTTTTGTTGTTTTATAATTTATAGGGAGTTTTAGAAAGTAATAGTCTTATGAGAACCCTATTCATGACATAGCATACTGTGTTAACAACTTCGAACCAAAAATATTTGGGTAAGCTATGTTCATTAAGCATGGTTCTTGTCATTTCTTCTAAACTCCTATTTTTTCTCTCAACAACTCTATTTTGTTGAGGGTTTCATAGAGTAGAGAAGTTGTAGTTATACTCATTTAAATCATAAAAATTTTTAAAATCATGGTTTTGAAATTCAGCATCATGATCACTTCGAATAGAGGCAATCATAAAACCCTTTTCATTTTGAACTAATTTATAAAATTTTAAAAAATATTTAAAGCAATCACTTTTATGTACCAACAAGTATGTCTAAGTGTATCTTACTATAATCATCAATAATTACAAAGGTATATTTACTACCTCCTAGGCTTGTTGTATCAATTAGTTCAAATAAATCCATATTGATCAATTGTAGTGGTCTAGAGGTACTTATTTGATTCTTTGATTTGAAACTACTTTTTATTTGTTTTCCTAGTTGACATGCATCACAAACTTTGTCTTTGACAAACTTGATGCTAGGCATTCCTCTTGCAAGTTCTTTAGTTGTAATTTGTGAAATTAGTTTTATACTTGCATGGACTAATCTTCTATGCCAAAGTCATGCATCATCATTTAAAACCAAAAAATAAGTTTCATCACTAAACTCATCAAGATCAATAGTATAGACATTGTTGGTTCTCAAGGCAATCAAAGATCTATTTATGTGTGGTATTTCTATAATGCAAGTATTAGATTTAAATTTGATGTTATAACCTTTATCACACAATTGACTAATACTTAGCAAGTTATGTTTTAAACCATCTACTAATAAAACGTTTTCAATCAAAATATTTGATTTATTATCTATATTTCCTTTGCTAATAATTTTTCTTTTGTTGTTGTCTCTGAAGTTGACGTACCTTTCATCTTGGCTATTGAATATAGAGAAATGTGTTGGATCTCCGGTCATGTGCCTTGAGTATCCACTATTAAAGTACAATCTCTTGCTCCTAGCTTGTGATTGTAAACACATCTACAAGAAATGGGGTTTTCTTTTAGATAACCATTTAAATTTGGGTCTCTCATAAATAGATCTACCTATCATTGAGTGATTTATTGTTCCTTTAGGAACCCAAACTAATTTGTGTGAATTATACCTTTTAAATAGACATTTGTAAGAAAAATGGCCATATTTTCTATAAAAATTATATTTTTCTCTAGGTGAGACATGTAATGTAGGTTCTTTAATGAAGATAGTTGGCTTTTGTCAAGTATTACTCATAAAGTCAATTCCTTCCTTTCTATGAACATGACACTTATTAGCAAGGATCATATTTTAAGATTTGCTACATATTGTAAATTTTTCTAATATTTCTTGTAGTAATAAATTTTCCTTTTGAAATGACTCTAACTCTTTACATTGAGTATTAGGAGTTAACATATACTTATCATGCTCATTTTTTAATTTTTCAAGTTCACTAGAAAGAGAAGTATAATCCTTTTTCAATAATTTATATCTTTTACCAACTAATTTATATTCTTCAAACAAATCATGAAAAGCACTTAATAATTCATCAAAAGATAAATAAGCTTTGATTGAGTCAGTTACCTCATTGTCAAATATCATTAATGCATAGTCAGCAACTTTTTCTTTGTTGGTTGGCTCCTCGTCTTCGAATGTACTTGAGTCATCCCAAGTAGATTTGAGCGCTTTCTTTTTCTTTAGTAGTTTCTTCTTCACTTGGAGACATTCATTTTTTAAGTATCTCGGCTTCTTGTATTCATAGCATATTATTTGATCCTTTTTTAGTTCACTTTTATTCTTAATATCTTGTTTTATTTTGTTTCTTCTTAAAAAAAATTTAAACTTTCTTGTAAGGAGTGCTAAGTCATCATCATCATTATCATCATCATCATCACTTGAGTTTTCACCCAAGTGGCTTTCTTTGGTTCTAAGTGTCATGTCCTTCTTGTTCTTTAGAATGTTGTTCTCAAGTTCATCGTGTGTCGTACACATCATTTTATAGATCAAGGACCCGATAAGTTCTTCAAGTAGAAAGTTATTTAGGTCCTTTGCTTCTTATATTGCCATTACTTTAGGATCCCAACTTTTTGAAAGGGATCTTAATATCTTATTAACAAGTTCAAAATCAGAAAAACTTTTACCAAGTGCTTTTAGACCATTAACAACATCCATAAAATGGGTGTACATGTCTCTAATGGTCTCGCTTGGTTTCATGCGAAACAACCCATGGCTATGAACCAAAAGATTAATTTTTAACTCTTTAACCCTACTTGTGCCTTCGTGTGTGACTTCGAGTATGTGCCAAATATCATGTGCAGTTTCGCATATAGAAGCCCGATTAAATTTGTTTTTATCAATAGTATAAAATAAAGCGTTCATCACTTTAGCATTTAAGGAGAAAATCTTCTTTTCTAAAATATTTCATTCATTCATTAGTTTGGAAGACTTCTCAAAACTGCTTTCAATAATGTTCCATAACTCGAAATTCATAGAAAGTAATAAAATTCTCATTCTAGTTTTTCAATACATGTAGTCCAACCCATTGAACATAGGAGGACGAGTGATAGAAAAACCCTCTTGATTACTTGTAAAAGTCATTTCTCTTATATGTTAAACCAAATGAGAAAAATTTTGGCTCTGATACTAACTGTTAGGACCGAAATTGGCACTAAGAGAGGGTGAATTAGTGCATATGATAAAAATTATGTCGATTAAGAAAAACCTTAATGATTTGGAAAAGCTTGATTCGATGAAACCCGTTTCAGAAATGATATTAAAAGTATGCTTCACTTGAAGTATATGTAATAAGCAATTAAAATAGAGAAAAATAATAATGAAGAGCAGAAAGAGAGTACACACCAAATTTATAGTGGTTCGGTCGTCGTGACCTACGTCCACTCCCGATTCCTCTTCTGTCGAGGCCATTGGCATACACTAATGGTCTTCCTTCAATGGGCAAAGACCAACTACCCTCTTACAACTCTTTTTCTTTTTCACAGGTTTAGGAGACAATCTTTACAAGCCTCACACCTCTCTTATAATGATCACAAAGCTAAAGAAGGACACTTAGTGCTTTTTTAATACTTTTATAACCTAAAATCTCAAGACTTTTGTTCACACTTTCATGCACTTTCATGTAGAAAAGAGTAGGGTATTTATAGGCCTCAATAGCTTCAAAAATCAAGCTAAAAAGTGTCTCATCCTAGGTTTTCATGGTATTGGCGGTACCACCGCTAGTACTGGGTGATACCACCATCTACAAACTAACACTAGATGGTACCAGCGTCTGACAAAGCCTCAAAGACTAGGCTCTAGTGGTACCACCGCCAGTACTGGGTGATACCACCATCTACAAACTAACACTAGACGGTACCATCGTCTGACAAAGCCTCAAAGACTAGGCTCCAGTGGTACCACCGCTTGACAAGGCGATACCACTGCCTAACAAGGCGGTACCACCACTTGGCAGCATTAACCATCGGCGGTACCACCGCCCAGTCTGGGTGGTACCACTGCCCAAACCACCTAGAAGGTCGAGCCTCAAGCGATTCCACTGCCCAGCCTAGGTGGTGCCACCGCCTAATATGGCTCTAAGTGGCTAAATGGGTCATCCAACTGGCCCAATTTAGGCCTATTTAGGGCCCAGTTAGCCCCTAATTAATTTAGTAGAATTTCTCCCAAAACTTAACTCAAATTAAAGTCCTAACTATGATAGTTAAGGCTAAAACAATTATGATACAAGCAATCTAAGTTATTCGGCATGTCAATTGTTCAACCGAACTCTCGGTGAACTTCCGGCGAACTCCTAGTGATCTTCCGACGAGTTTTCACTACATCATCAAATCCTTCAGTGTATCCCTTGATTCATCTGGCCCGATGCCCGATCATTGACTCCGGCCCAACATTTGATTCTTCTTTAATTATTTTACCTTTTTTACGATCGTAGTTAGTCCTGCATCACATATCTCAACACATGAATCAGATCATTAATTCATCAATTGATTTCATCATCAAAATCTAAGATTCAACATGCATGCCCTGTGATCGTCTATCTCGTTCTCATCGGTTCCGTCGGTTTCTCGACGCATCTCCATACGTCACGATCATCCATCTCGGCCTCATGGGTCCCACTATCATCTCCACGCTCCCACTATGCCTCCTCATGTAATTACAACATAATCATAAGCATGCAAGCCCGATAATGAACTTGAAAAAATAGTGGCTCGCATGCCCCAATAATAATAATAATTACAATACACACACATATCGTATCACATGGTCTATAATTATTCGTTCATATCACACATCACATGTACACATTACCATGCAGGACTACTAGATAATATTAATTAAATTATTTAATTAATTATTCTATAGTATTTTGGGAACCCTACCATAGGGTGCCCCCACATGGCAAGTAATCCCTTATGTGGTTAGGAAACCTTAGCTACTAGGGACTCCCTTGCGGTCATGAATTCTAGGATATAGGGCTGCCTTGTGTAGCTAGAAAACCCTAGCCACCAAGGAGTCCTCTGCAGCTAGGAAACCCCGACTACAGGGCAACCTTCGGCGGCTAGGAAAAGTAGTTGCCTACTTGCACCATGCGGCCAAGAATCTTGACCTCTAGGGTCTCTTAAGCAGTTAGGAAACCCTAGCCACCATAGGTGCCCCATGTGGCCAGGAATCCTTGGCTGCAAGGGCTTTGCCCTGCTTAAGCCGAGAGTAGCATGGCTGATCTCATGCTGCTGGTGGCCAAGCCAAGAGCCCCCTTGAGAGCTCTCAACCAAGGCTGCAAGTAGCCTTTAGCCAACCTAAAGAGCAGCAACAGTTGCTACCTTTGCTGTCACTTTTGCATCAATAATTTTGATGTCAAAAGCCCTTTCTAAAACATCTTTTAACAAAGGAAATAGATGTAGTCCAAATTTGAAAACTACGATGAAAAATCGCAACAATCGCGCAAAAATAATTCTATGCAATTGAATACTACACATGCAATTTATAAATCAATCTTTTGCATGAACATCCTAGCTCTGATACTACTGTTGGAAAATCTTTGGCAACATCACATGTATAGCGGAAGAACAGAAAAATAAAATCTCATAATTTCCTGCAGAAGGACTCTTATCTCTTTTTACAATACTTTTATACCCCAACACTCAAAGATTTTTTCACACTTTGTTATAGCCTTTGTTACCCTTTCATGCAGAAAGGAGTAGGGTATTTATAGGCCCCAATGGCTTCAAAATCGGAGCCAAAAAGTGTCTCATCCTGGATTTTCAGTGTACTAGCGGTACCATCGCCTGTCACTCTGACACTGGGTGGTACCACCGCCTAGTTTGGCGGTACTACCACCTAACAGAGCCTCGAAGATTGGGCTCTAGCGGTACCACCACCTGGCAGCATTAATTGTCGGCGGTACCACCACCTAGGCCACTTGGGAGGCTGAGCCTCAAGCGGTTCCACCGCCCACCCTAGGTGGTGCCACTGCCTGACAAGGCTCTAAGTGGTTAAATGGGCCTTCCATCCGACCCAACTCAACCCTGTCTTGGGCCCAGTTGACCACTAATTGAGTTAGTAGGATATCCCAAACCTAACTCAAATTGAACCCCTAACTATGACAATTAAAGGCATAGACAATTAAAATGTAAGCAATCTTTATTGTCCGTCATGTCAATTGTTCATCCGAACTCCCGGCGAGACTTTTGGTGAACTTCCGGCAAACTCCTATCGATCTTCCGACAAGCTCCCGATCTTCCAGCGAGCTTTTGCTATTGAATCTCAGATTTTGATGATGAAATTAATTGGTAAATTATTTGATCTAATCTATATGTTGAAAAAAGTGTGCAGGATTAACTACGATAGTGGTAATATATAAAGCAAATGTTTGCTAGAGTCAAGATCGAGATTTCGTTGGGAGTTTGAGAGTTCGTTGGAAGTCCGGACGTTCGTCGGAAGTTCTGTCGGAATTGATCGAGAAGTCCAGGAGCTTGCTAAAGAAGCACGTTGAAACTTGCTAAAAAGATCATCGTGAAGTCCAGGCACTTGCCAGAAGTCCCCCGGAACATTACCGAGAGATCGTCAAAAGTTCGTTAGAAGATCATTGGAAGTTCGCCAAAAGATCACCAGAAGCTCGCTAGAAGAAAATTGACATACCGGACCAAGAATGTTTTAATTATCATAGTTAGACCTTAAGTTGAGTTAGGATTGGGAGGTAATCCCACTAACTTAGTTAGGGGCCAACTGGGCCCTTAACAAGGCTAAATTGGGCCGGTTAAACAAGCCAATTCAGCACCTGAAGTCACGGCCAGTAGTGGCACCACCAGGGCCGGTGATGACACCGCGTGGGACCCAGTCTCCCAGGTGGTCTGGACAGTGGTACCGTCGGTAGTTAATATTGCCAAGCGGTGGTATCGCCTTGTCAAGCAATGGTACCACTAGAGCTCGATCTCTGAAGCTTTGTCAGGAGATGGTATTGCTCAGACTGAGTGGTGGTACTGCCTAGTGTCAGTCTGCAAGCGGTAGTACTGCCCAGTGTTAGTCTGCAAGTGGTAGTACCGCCTAATAATGGTAGTGGTACCGCCAGTACTTGGAAATCCAAGGATGTAACACTTTTTTGCTCCAATTCTAAAGTCATTGGGGCCTATAAATACCCTACCCTTTTCTGCATGAAAGAGTATGAAAGTGTGAATAAAATCTTGAAATCTTGGGGAGTTAAAAGTATTATAAAAGTAAAAAGAGTCCTCCTCCTCCCTTTCTAAGTGTTGTGATCATTCAAGAGAAGTGTAAGGCTTATAAGAGTTATCTCCTAAACCCATGAAAAGGAGAAAGTGTTGTAAAGAGGTAGTTGGTCTTCGCCTATTGAAGGAAGACCATTAGTGGATGCTAGTGACCTCGACGGTGGAGGAATCGGAAGTGGATGTAGGTCACAACGACCGAACCACTATAAATTCCGGTCTGCTCATTTCCATTTTGCTTTTCATTACTACCATTACTTTCTAAGTTAATTGCTAGTTCATTACTTTAAAGTCAAGCACTTTCCGAGATCGGTTTTCAACGAACAAAAAATTTATAAAACCAACGATTTTTTCCACTACACTAATTCATCTCCCTCTTAGTGCCGCTCTTGATCCTAACAATTGGTATTAGAGCAAGGTCACTCTCGGTTTGGTTTAAAACCTAAAATAGATGGCATTTGCTAACAACTAAGAGGGTCACTCAATTACATGTCTACCCATGTTCAATGAGACAGATTACACCTATTGGAAGACTAGAATGAGATTTTTCTAATTTCTACATATTTTGAGTTATGGAACATTGTAGAAAATGGTTTTCAAAAGTCTTCTTTTCCAATGAATGATTGGAATGAGTTGAAGAAGAATACTTTCGCTTTATATGCCAATGTTACGAATGCCTTGTTTTGTCCCTTAGATAAAAACGAATTCAATCGAGTATCTGTTTGTAAAACGGCTTTTGATATTTGGCACACACTCGAAATCACTCATAAAGGAACTAGTAGAGTAAAGGAGTCCAAAATTAATCTTTTAGTCCATACTTATGAGTTGTTTCGGATGAAACCAAGTGAGACCATTAGAGACATGTACACCCGATTTACGGATGTCGTCAATGGTCTAAAAGGACTTGGTAAAAGTTTTTCTAATTTTGAACTTGTTAATAAAATATTAAGATCCCTTCCAAAGAGTTGGGACCCTAAAGTAGCAATCATTCAAATGGCCAAGGATTTGAATAACTTCTTACTCGAAGAACTTATCGAGTCACTAATGACTTATGAGATGACTTGCAATGCTCATGAAGAGCTTGAGAACAACCTTCCAAAGAATAGGAAGGATATTGCACTAAGAACTCATAAAGACCACTTAAAAGAAAGTTCAAGTGATGAAGACTATGATAATGACTTGGCACTCTTGACAAGAAGGTTCAAAAAATTTATAAAAAGGAATAAATTTAAAAATGACACTAAAAATAAAATTGAACCCAAGAAAAAATAAGTTATATGCTATGAATGCAAGAAGTCGGGACACTTCAAAAGCGAATGTCCCCACGCAAAGAAGAAGCAACCTAAGAAGAAGGCGCTTAAAGCAACTTAGGATGACTCAAGTGCATATGAAGAAGAGGAGCCAACCAATAAAGGGCATGTTGCTCACTATGCACTAATGGCTATCGGAGATGAGGTAAGCAATTCATTAGATGCAAATTTATCTTTTGATGAATTACTAAGTGTTTTTCATGACTTGTTTGATGAATGTAAATTAATTAGTAAAAAATATAAACTATTAAAAAAGGAGTATGTTTCTCTTGTTAGTGATTTTGATAGATTAAAAGTTAAGCACGATGATAGATTAGCTCCTTGCACAAAATGTGATGAATTAGAAACACTTAAAAAGGAAGACTTGCAACTACATGAAACCTTAGAAAAATTTTAAATAGGTAGCAAATCCTTAAACATGATTCTTGAAAGTAAGAATCATGTTCATAGAAGAGATAGAATCAGCTTTGTGAATAACACTCATAAAAATCCAACTATCTTTGTTAAAGGCCCAACTTTGTATGTTTCACACCGAAACAAATGTAACTTTTGTTACAAATTTAGATATTTTGCTTATAAATATCCATTTAAGAGATATAATCCACACATTAATTTGGATTCCTAAAGGAATCGAAAAAAGCTTTATACAAAATGATAAGTTGAGTAAATCGATTTTTTAGGCACCCAAGGTGAAATGGGTATCTAAAAATCATCTTTTTTTGTAGAAATATTTACCATCACAAGTTAAGAGCAAGAGATAGTAACTTTAATAGTGGATGCTTAAGGCACATAATCGGAGATCCATCTCATTTCTCTAAGCTCACTAGCCTAGAAGAAAATTATGTCACCTTTAGAGACAACAACAAGGGTAAAATTATTGGCAAAGGAACCATGGGTAACAAATCCAACTTTTTGATTAAAGATGTGTTGCTGGTTGATGGCTTAAAGTATAATCTTTTTAGCATTAGTCAATTGTGTGATAAAGGATATATTATTAGATTTGAATCTAATGCTTACATTATTGAAAAACTACACAAAAACACATCTATGATTACCCTAAAACAAAATAATGTATACACCATCGACATTGATGATCTTTGTAATGAAATATGTTTTTCGTTTTTGAATGACAGTACTTGACTTTGACATAGGAGATTAGGTCATGTTAGTATGAAACTAATCTCTCAAATCTCATCCAAAGAACTTGTAAGAGATATTCATAACATTAAGTTTGTTAAAGATAATATGTGTGATACATGTCAACTAGAAAAATAAATTAAAGGTAGTTTCAAACTAAAGAATCAAATAAGCACCTCTAGACCATTACAATTGATCCATTTGGATTTGTTTGGACCAATTAATACATCAAGCCTAGGAGGTAGCAAATACGCTTTTGTAATTATGGACGATTATAGTAGATACACTTAGATATACTTCTTGGCATACAAAAGTAATTGCTTTAGGTATTTTTTTGGATTTTGTAAACTTATTCAAAATGAAAGAGGCTTTATGATTTCATCAATTCGAAGTAATCATGGTGGCGAATTTTAAAACCGTGATTTCTAAAATTTTTGTGAATCTAATAGATACATCCACAATTTCTCTACTCCGAGAAATCCTCAACAAAATAGAGTAGTAGAAAGAAAAAATAGAAATTTACAAAAATGGTAAGAACCATGTTGAACGAACATAACCTACCCAAATATTTTTGAGCCGAAGTCGTTAATACAGCATACTATGTCATGAATAGGGTTCTAGTAAGACTATTGCTTTCCAAAACTCCTTATGAATTATGGAACAATAAAAAACCCAACGTTTCATGTTTTAAAGTTTTCAGTTGTAAATGCTTTATCTTGAATGAAAAAGATGTCTTAGGAAAGTTTAATGCAAAATCCGATGAAATGATTTTTCTTGGCTATTCTTCTATTTCTAAAGCTTTTCATATCTTTAACAAAAGAACTTTGGTTATAGAAGAGTCTATTCATGTTGTCTTTAATGAAGTTTTCAAATTAAAGAAAAATGAGTTTGATGATGATCTTAATTTTGATGCTTTGAATTTAAATGAATCCTCTCCTTCAACTAGCAACTTGAAAATATCTTCTTCCAAAACATCCTTACCCAAGGAATGGAAGTATGTAGATGCTCATCCTAAGGAGCTAATCATAGGAGACATATCAAAAGGGGTTCAAACTCGTTCTTCTCTTAAAACTTTTTGTGCCAACATTGTTTTTCTTTCTCAAATTGAACCAAAATGCATAGATGAGGCCTTAAAAGATGATTCATGGGTTATCGTAATGCAAGAAGAGTTGAACCAATTTGAGAGAAATGAGGTGTGGGAGCTTATTTCGAGACCTAGTGGCCATTTAGTTATTAGTACTAAATGGGTCCTTAGAAATAAGCAAGATGAATCTGGTATTATGGTTAAAAACATGGCTAGATTAGTGGCCAAGAATTTCAACCAAGAAGAAAGTATCGATTATAAAGAACCCTTCGCTCCTATGGCAAGATTAGAAGCCATAAAGATGCTCCTTGCCTATGCTAGTTGTAATAACTTTAAGTTATTTCAAATGGATGTTAAAAGTGCTTTTCTTAAGGTTTTATTTTTGAAGAAGTTTAAGTTGAACAACCTCCCGGATTTGAGAATAATAATTTTCCTAATCATGTGTTTAAATTAACTAAAGCTCTCTATGGATTAAAACAAGCCCCAAGGGCTTGGTATGAGAGACTTTGCTCTTTTCTTATCTAAAATAATTTCTCCAAAGGCAAGGTCGATACTACATTGTTTATTAAAAATTTTAAAAATAACTTTCTTATTATTTAAATTTATGTTGATGATATTATTTTTGATTCTACAAATAAATCTTTATGTGAATCGTTTGCTAAGAGTATAAGCCTAGAGTTTGAAATGAGTTTAATGAGGGAACTAACTTTCTTTTTAAGCTTACAAATCAAATAACTTAGTGATGGTATTTTTCTTAGTCAAACAAAATATACATTAGACTAGCCAAAACTATTTAATATAGATAGTTCAAAGACTATCAATACTCCTATGAGTACTTTCATTAAGTTAGACATTGATGAAAGTGAAGAAAGCTTTGATTAAAAAGCTTATAGGGGTATGATAGGTAGTTTACTATACCTCACTGTAACTAGACCAGACATCATGTTTAGCATAGGACTTTGTGCTATGTTTTAATCTAATCCTAAGCTATCTCATCTTAAAGCAGTTAAAAGAATTCTTAGATATCTTAAAGGAACCACTAATCTAGGATTATGGTATCCAAAATCTGAAAACTTTAAATTAATTGCTTATGCTGATGCGGATTTTGCTGGGTGTAACATAGATAGAAAAAACACATCCGGAACATATCAATTCTTAGGTCATGCACTTGTCTCTTGGTCTTCCAAGAAACAAAACTCGGTTGCATTATCTACGACCGAGGCCGAATACATAACGGCTAATGCATGTTGTGCACAAGTTGTATGGATGAAAAATACATTCAAAGATTATAGAATTTATCTTAGGAATATTCTCATAAAATGTGATAACACAAGTGCAATATGTTTAACAAAAAATCCTATTCAACACTCTAGAACTAAACATATTGATATTAGGCATCATTTCATAAGAGATCATGTTAGTAAATTAAATAGATTGAACATTGAGCATAACAATGTAATATTGTCTCCTTGTACAAAATGTGAAGAATTAGAGATGCTTAAAAAGGAGAATTTGCTACTACATGAAACCTTAGAAAAATTTGAAATAGGAAACAAATCCTTGCAAAAAGGGATCATGTTCATAGAAGAGATGGAATCGGGTTTGTGAGTAACATTCACCAAAAGCCAATTATCTTTGTTAAAGGCCCAACTTTGTATGTTTCACCCTGAAACAAATGCAACTTTTGTTGGACATTATACTCAGAAATGTCCATTTAAAAGGTATAGTCTACATAAGTTAATTTGAGTCCTTAAAGGAACCATAAATAACTCATTACAAAATGATAAGTTAGGTAGATAGATCGATGATGCACCCAGAGTCAATTGGTTACTTAAAGGAAAACTCTATTTCTTGTAGATATGTCTACAATCACAAGCTAGGAGCAAAAATGATATTTCGATAGTGGATGCTCAAGACTTTTGACCAAAGATCAAAATACTTCATAAAGCTCTCTAGCCAAAACAATAAAAGAAATATTATTAGAATTAGAACTATCGATAACAAAATTGAAGATGTATTATATTCAATGAAATCATGTTTGATGATTTAATGATGTAATGATTATTTGAAATCTTATATTTTGGAATTATATGTTACACATTTGATCTTAATGATTTTTGTAAAATCTTGGTTTTCGGTTTTAAACGATGATACATGTTTTTATTTGGCATAAAAGACAAAAGCATGCTTGTATAAAATAAATCACATAAATTAAAACATATAGAAAAGGGAATGTATTATTCTTGAAAATGTCTCTATCCCTAAAATCTTATTGAGTTTTTCAATAAGAGATTAATGAGTCTAATTATGTCATTTTGAATCTCGTTAAAGTGATTTTGATGATTTGATGATTTAAATTTAAGTAAATTTGAATCCTAATCATGATCTAGATTTCTCGACATTTGAAACTTAAGAATTCTTATGCATGAGTTCCTCTCTTATAGTTTCTAGATTTCTCAACTTTTTGAGTCTTCTTTTTCAAGATCGTTTACTTTTATTACTTCTCTTTGCAATACACAAAAGAAGAGATCTGAATCATGGATCATTGGTATGTTTGATCTTTTATAAACTGATCATTTCTATAAGAATCTGTCCTTGATATGATATTTACGTAAATGATTGCTTGCACCACATAATTATGATTTTGCTTGTCTCAAAAGAAAAGAAGGCAAGAGTTCTTGCTTGCTACATCTCAAAAGAAGGGCTATAACGCTAGACAAAGAAAACAAACAGTGATAACTTGAGCAAAATAATGTATTGACGGTAGCACCGTTTGATATTACCAGTACACACTAGTTGTAGGTGGTAGCACTGCCCAACTGGCAGTACCACCATCTGCAACCCTCCCCTATAAAATCCCTTTTAGGGCCAGTGGTAGAACAGCCCCCAACACTCACTACACCCCTCTAAACTGCTTCATAACCCCTTATTCCTCATACTCTTCCTCTAGAAACTCAAGAAAACCCTTATCCTTTGGAAATCTAAGGATCAATCTCAACTTTCGAAGAGATCACTACAAGGGTAATCCTCAAAAACTTTCTCCCAATTTATTGATAGATCTTAATTCTTATATGTAGTTCTCTCATTGATAATATGTATAGTTTCATGGCATCCAGAAGATCCTCAAGAGACAAAGGAAAGAGGAGATTAGATGAAACCTATGATATCATACTCTTTGATTCCCCTCAACATGCCCTTAAATTCCCAATCTTTGAGTCTAGAAGTGTTCATAAGGGAAAATATATAGATCTAAAAGAAATGAGTAATTTAGAACCAATTCAATGGTTTGCTAACTTAGATGTCCTTCCAATTCTTTAAATAAGTGAACCTATTTATCCTAGACTTGTTCGCTTGTTTTACAATAACTTACATGTAGATGAAAACGATTAGGTATCCACTTATCTTTTAGGGTATCACATACCCATTACAGATAGTGTAATTTGCAATCTTATAGGAATTCCTGAAAAAAGAAGAGGTTGCTACTTTAGAGGACAATGAGACATTGAATCAGTTGGGGTTATATATTCTAAGGTGTTATGCACTATCTTTGGTAATCCAAATTTGTCCATCGTTTCAAAAAGTTGTAAGCATTTGCTACCTTGAGCACAAAATTGCTTCATTATATTGTAATAAGTATCCTACTTCTAAAATAATATCATCATGATGAAGTTAGTCAAATGGAATTAGGAACAATGTATTAAATTATGGTAGGACACGACAACTATTTTAGATATCTATTACGACAAAACTTGATTGAACTCTCAACAAAAGATATGATGCTTCCATATGGTGGTTTAATTACTAGACTAATGTGTGCATATGACATAGTTATTCCACTTGATGAAGAAACTTTAAAACTAGATCGATTCAATATCATCAATAGAAACCTATTAAGGAGATTAAGATGCATAGTAAGAAACGAAATTTGGACTAGATTACCCATGAGGATTGAACCTCCCTCACTGGAACTAAAACCAAAAACACCCATATATAGAGAAAGACAATCTCCTCCTACTAGTCCTTTTGAGGCAGCACCTCCAACAGAACCAGCGCCCTCCTCATCTACCGATTTCACAGTAACTCGACTTGATCGAATTGAACTATGTCAAGATCAAATCTTAAACGGGATGCAGCAAATTCATCAAAAACTTAGCATATTGTTTAGATATTTTAATTTACCACCACTGGAATAGTGCCGCTCTTGATCCTAACATTCGCTGCATCGTCCAATCCTTCGGTGTATCTCCCGATTCATCCGACCCAATGCTTAATCATTGACTGTAGCCCAACTTCGATTCTTCTTTAATCTCTTTGCCTATCTCACAATCGTAGTTAGTCATGCATCACTTATCTCAACATATGGATTAGATCATTAATTCACCAATTGATGTCATCATCAAAATCTGAGATTCAACAATCTCCCCCTTTTAATGATGATAACCAATTGATGACGTAGTTAATACTAACTCCCCCTATCTATATGTCATATTGAAATAAAGCAAACTTGAATTCAAAAGGAATCACAACATTTGAATTCAAGTTAAACACTTTCAATCATAGTGATCAAATGCAATATATCATATCAAAATTTCAATATGTTTATGCATCATTATAGTTTCAAATTAAAACATACACAATTTCAAAACCTTATATTTCATCCTTACTTCATGCATGATACCAAAAATAAATCAATCATTACTATGGAAATATCATACATGATACTCAAGCATGCATGATACATCATTCAGCAAATCTCTCCCTATCTATATGCCATACTTGAGAAAAGACACTCTTGAATTCAAGGCCTTTTGAATTCAAGCATCAAACTAATAATTTATATTCATTTAAACTTATCAACATGCACATCATGATACTTATCATGATTTACCAATTCAAAATATAATGCAACGTATTTATCAATAAAAATGATGTCAAGGCATGACATCTATTTTCAAGTCCAATATTGAAAAATGATAATCAATCATCATATTTACATATGATAGAAATTTCAAATATGAAATTTAGCAAGATTCAATTTTTAATAAAAATGACGATTCATCAATCCGAGGCATGATTCCAATTGTAAATATGAAATAAAGCATGGTAATTTCAATAATTCATTATAATGATAGACAATTATCATTTTGATATGAAATCAAGCATGATACTACATCCATTTTCAAGTCCAATATTGAAAAATGATAATCAATCATCATATTTACATATGATAGAAATTTCAAATATGAAATTTAGCAAGATTCAAGTTTCAATAAAAATGACGATTCATCAATCCGAGGCATGATTCCAATTGTAAATA
>LVTN01001875.1:29709-53458 GCA_001649415.1 Musa itinerans | reverse complement strand
CTATGCTTATGAACATGCTTTCAAGTTAAACATATTTATGATATCAGATTTTATCGTATGAAGATTTTAGAATCGATGTAATTTTTATGTATGCACTAATTCAACCCCCCTCTTAGTGCCAACTTGATCCTAATAGTTGGTATTAAAACTATGTTTTTCTCATATGGTTTAATACCTAAGAGAAATGGCTCGTTTCAGCTTTTAAGAGGGTTACTCTATCATTCTTCCTCTTATATTCAATGGGATGGACTATACTTATTGAAAAACTCGGATGAGAATTTGTTAGCTTTCTTTGAACTTTGATTTATGGAATATTGTTGAATGTGGATTTCAAAAGTTTTCTCTTCCAATGAATGAATGGAATGATTTGGAGAAGAAGACTTTCTCTATGAATGCCAAAACTATGAATGCTTTGTTTTGTGCTTCGGATAAAAATGAATTCAATCGAGTTTCTATTTGCGAAATGGCTTATGAGATTTGGCACACTCTTGAAATCACACACGAAGGCACTAATAGAGGTAACATTCAAAAATTAATATTTTGATGTATGATTTTGAATTGTTTTAAATGAAGCCAAGCAAAACTATCATTGACATGTACACCCATTTTACGGATGTCATCAATAGTTGGAAAGCTCTTGGCAAATATTTTTTGAATTTTGAACTTGTTAATAAAGTTTTATGATCTCTTTCAAAAAATTAGGATTCAAAAGTAACGGCAATTCAAGAATCAAAGGACTTAAACTATTTTTCGATTGAAGAACTTATTGGGTCTTTCATGACCTATGAAATAACGTGCAAAGCACATGATGAACTTGATGAACATGAGAACAATCTTCGAAAGAACATGAAGGATTTGAAACTTTATATAATAGAATACCACTTGAGTGATAACTCAAGTAATAATGATGATGACTTTGAACTCCTAACAATAAAATTTAAAAAGCTCATAAAACAAGAATCAAAGAATAAAAATGAATATGAAAAGAACATAATAACTTGCTATGGATGCAATCAGCCAGGGTACTTCAAAAGCGAATGTCCGCAACTAAAGAAGAAGATTCTCGCATAAAAGAAGAAGAAAGTACTCAAGGTGATAGTGGAGGATGAAACGAATGCATCCAAAAATGAGGTGGTCTTTCACAATGTGGTATGTAACTCACTCGAATTGTATTTACCTTATTTTGAAATAACTTGATGTGTTTCATGAGTTATTTTTAAATTAGTTTAGAAAAATTATATGTATAAAAAAAATTGATTATGAAAATTTCATGTTTTATGATAAAGGAACAAAATGTTAGATTTAGATCTAATACTTGTATAACTAATAGGATTAATTCTATGTATATTTTTAAGAAGCAATAATGTGTATCTTGATGATTTCTGTATTACTTTTTTATTTTGATTTTGATTGAAAATGCTTTATGTTTTATGAAATCATGTTTGATGATTTAATGATGCATAATGATATAAGACATAATGAAAATGTTCAAAGTTTTGATACCATGTTTGATGATTTTATACTATGCATGAGAATTTGAAGTAAAGATGATTTGAAATCTTATGTTATGGAATTATGTGTTACATTTTTTATCTTGATGATTTTTGTGATAAATCTTATTTTTTTATTTTAAACGATGATGCATGTTTTGATTTGGTGTAAAAAACTTGGGCATGCTTGTAAGAAATCAAATCACTTAAATTGAAATAACTAAAAGGAGGAAAGTATTTTTTTTTTATTTCTCAATCTCTATCTTATCAGTTTTCATCTTAGAGATCCTTAGTGAAGAATCTATTTATATTTTGAATATCTTGAATTATGAAAATAATTTTGATGATTTGTCAATTTGAATGTTTTGAAAATAAATGTTTTGAAAATAAATGTTTGTATCATATTTGATGATTTTATATTTTAAAACTATGCATGATAAGTTGAAATAATAATGGTTTGAATGCATGAATCGACAATCTTTTTGTCACACAAATCATGATTCCTTCACTTAATACTCTATTTTTTTATGATTCATAATGAATTGAGACATTATGCATGAATCAAGTTCTCGTGTAAATCTATCTACGTTGCCTTTATTGAATTTTTCGAAAAGTGATTTTGATAATGATTTTGGATCTATTTTCATATGACTCACTAATGAGATGATATATCTAACTAAATCATTTATCGTATTTATGACTTGTGATATATTCAACATGAAACATCTTTTTTGATACACGTGTGATTCACTCTTTTAAGATAATATTTATCAAATCGTGATAAGTTGAGATTTTCCTTATATGAATCAAGATTTTTCATTGTTTTCCTATGATTCTACTTGCTATATTAAAAAGAAGCTTTATTGAAATCATGATCTTGAATTCTCGAAATCAAGGGGCGCCTTGGTGGCTAACAAACCCTATGGCTATAGGGTTTTCATGGGCTGTAGGTGCCCCATGTGGCCAGAACTCCTAGCTGCTTGGGCAACCCCTATGGCCAAGAAACCCTGGCCGCCAGGGGTGCCCCTTGCAGCTAGGAAACCTGGCTATAGGGGCTGCCATGCAGCAGGTTGAGGGCAGCCATGCTGCTCTCGTTCTTGTTGCTTTTGGCCAGGTCAATCCAAGGGGCAGCAACAGTTGCTACCTTTTCTTCCCCTTTTGTGTTAACAAATTTGACATCAAAAGCCATATCTAAAACACCTCTTAATAGCAAGAAAAGGTGCAGCACATATTTGAAAACTACAACAAAAAAAATCACAGCAATCGCATAAAACAATTTCAAGGCGATTGAACACAACACACACAGTTTAAAAGTCAATCTTTTGCATGAGCAACGTAGCTTTGATACCACTATTGGGAAATTTGGAACGACATCACATACACAGTGGAAGAATAGAAAAATAAAATCTTAGAATTCCCACAGAAAAGAAGGTTTCACCATCGTGCAAAAGTTGGTGCGCAAAAACCCGCAAAACCAAAAATCTACGCATAAGAAAATTACCTAGGGAGATCATATATCTCTGAAAACCCATATATCTATGGGAGAGGATAAAGGAGGTCAACTGTCCTCCTCTTTAGCAATGATCCACATGGTAGGGGCTACGAAGATGCTCCTCAAATCATTGCCCAAAACTCTTCCTCATACGCACCATGCAATCAAGAAGGGGGTGCCCTTTCTTAATGTCCACACACCCCAAATAGGGGCTGTAGTATGAGGAGGAGAGGGAGATAGGAGAATAGGAGGAGGTAGCTAAAAAGAACCTCTAGCCTATGGGTCTTTGATTCCCTCCTATTTATAGAGGCCCCATAACCCTAATAGATCCTGCCATATTGGTTATTGGATCTCCATCCAACTATCCAAGCCTCTTAGATTAGTGGGTCTCTACCCAATAATCTCTTATTAGCTCTTATTGGATCTTATTTATAAGATCCAATAATTCAAGGGCTTATTAGATATCCAATAAGATAGGGTCTCCAACGGATATCTCATATTCGAACCTCTACTTGTCACAACGCCTACCATATAGCTGGTCATGAGTCATACCTATCAGAACTTCTTCTAGCTTAGTGAATTATTATCTCCATAATAATTCACTTTACTCATCGACCGTGGATATACTAGGCTACTACATCACAATCCCCAAACGATACAAGAGAATCCAATCATTTGAATCTATCTATCCTTAGTTACCATATATCTATAGTTCCTCATCCATCTAATATCCCAGATACTATATACCGGGTATGGTACTGTCAGGCCCATATAATTTCTACTCAAGTTTCGCTCTAATCGGATTCCCCCGAAGAACACTTCCTCTCTCAATCCGAATGACCCTAGTTAGGGATTTGTTTGAGCAAGAATACATGAGATATTTCTCTCATGACACCGAGAGCGGATGATCCTCTATCGATACTCGATAGCCCTCGTAAGGTTGGCTATCACTCCCAATGATAAGTCACCCCCTCTATGGAGAATTAAAGGTAAAATACTTCTTCTAACCCTTATTGGAAGAAGGTGCCCTTAGGCCTCTATAACTAGGTCAAGTGAAAAGGAAATAGGCCAAATCCCTAAGGCTTATGTTAAAGCAAGCTAATAGTGAGGTGGGAAATGTTGAGCCTTTGCCGGATGCTTTGATTAACAAGCTACATAGTAGTATCTACATAGTAGTATGCCATTGGGCATGGTTGGCGCTACAATCATTACGTCCTTCTGAATCTCTAACCACATGCAATTGACACATGGATGTCTCATAGCATGCCACATCAACCCCATGTCAAGCAAATCAGTGGGGATTAGATTTTGCTATATTTGACAGGCAGCGAAATCATTATGCCCATCGAGGATCGAGGTGAAAATGGTACATGCGGGTCAATATGGCCAAGCCCCACTATAGGGGTGATATCTGCATGGGCTGAAACAGCATCACTGCTGAATGACTAAATGCACATCTTATAAGCCAAACATGCATTTTGACAATGCACAAATGGGCTAAACATTCATTTCGACAACACATAGCCTATGGGTCAAACATGCAATTCAACAATGCATGGCCTATAGGTTAAATGTGCATCATAGCCAAATGACTGAATGCATAGCCTATAAGCCAAATGTGCATTTCAACAACACAACCTACAGACTGAATGTGCATCTTAATAACACATGATCAAAAGGCTGACGAACAAAACCAACTATTAGAGTCAATAGCACCATCTGAAATGCTTCATGGCTTCATAGCTTTGTAACCTAACTACCTAGAAGCGGGGGAGCTAGTAATAGGTAAAGAATAACATGGTAGACATATAACCACCATATGGTAGTATGTGGCTGATTAGCTAACTACCATAGGCTAGATGGCGGTCGGATCAGACAACATGTTACCATGAGCAATATGTGGTCAAAAGGTAAATCGTCCAAACCCTATGATTAGTATAGTCAACTAACATGGGCATCTGTTGTGGTGGACATTACACCATCCCTTGGCCCAAAACATCATACATCCTTTTACTATTACCAGTAATCTCGAGCATAACCATTTCTAGAGTCATTTATAAAAGTCCTTGGCCCAAAACATCGCACTATCCTTTTACTATTGCCAGCAATTTCTAGAGTCATCTATAAAAGTCCTTGGCCCAAAACATCACACATCTTTTTACTATTGCTAGCAATTTCAAGTATAACCATTTCTAGAGTCACCTATAAAAGTTACCCTAGATACATTTTTATACATTCTTTTTTTAGTATTAGCCAACTAGTCCGATTGGACCAAACCCAAAAGTAACTTGACTGTTAGAGGGATATTTGTCAGGAATGCCTCCGATCTAGTTTTTCTAGGTTTGGCACTTAAGGAATAGTTGACTAAGATTAACTTGGAATGGATCTCGGCTGGATCCGAATCACCATTCCATCTTGGACAACTAAATTCTATATGAATAATTATTAATAGTTCTCTCAGTATAAGCTTACACCTCATTATGGATTCTAATAGTGATAAACCTTTAGACCAACAAAGAAATAGAATTTAAGTAAGAGACAATACATAAGTTGTACCCAATAGTAGCATAAGAGAATTAAAAAAATATTTTTTTCATAAAATAAGTTTATTGTCATATATATTATGTGAATAAGGGTGATGTGTTATCATCTCATGTAAAATGTGCCCTTGCGTGATACACCCGTTACCCAACATGTGGGATAATATTTAAGTTCATCAAAATATTAAGATTGATTCCATCGGACTTAGTATGCACCTAAATTTCATAATTATTTTTATTTTTTATATGAATAAAAAGAGTATATGTATATGACAGGGCATGTAATATGAAAAAAAATGAAGGTAAAAGAAATGAAAACGATGGATGGCATTTGATATAGATTTGACCCTTATTGTATGATATGCAATAAATATGATATGTTCCTTCCTTTAAAAGTATTATTACTCTATATGTAATTGAAGTAAATGCTCAGGATAAGTAGGCATTATGCATGAGTAATATGGTGGATTTTTATTTTATAAATATGTAGTACTTATGAATAACTTGTTATGAGTATATATTGCTATATGAAACATACTCTTGTTAATCTATTAATCTTATTAGTTGATGCTCTTCTATGCATGATATAGAACCTTGTATTTGTTAATGTTCATTCAACATATTGTTATATGATTAATTTGACCTACATCCTATTTTCTACTTTGTATTGTGCTAAAAAAAAAAAAGCTATAGATTTGTTTGAAGCTAGGGTTATATGATCGGGAGAGCTCAAGGATTATTTCAAATGAATGTGGATTTTAGTAGTTAATCATTGTTGTGACAATGTATTAATTTTGAAAACAATTATATAGCTATGTGAAAAAGACCGGTTCATACATGATTTGACTCTCTTGAAATCTGAGTTGGGTCAAAGAGAGGAAACGAAGAGAAAAAGAGAAAAAAACTTAAGAAATGGACGAAGAAGAAGAGAGAAGAAATAGAGCAAGATTGAAAAGATGGGAAGAGGGAAACAGGAAGTGGTCTTCAGCACACAGATAGAAAGAAAGAGAAGAATTGAAGGAATTAAAAGAAATGAAAGAAAAATAAGATAAAAAACTACCAATGGCTTATTTACATTTCAAATGGGTTGAGATCAAACTCAAGAAATTTATGTTAGGTTTGAGTTTTGTGATTTCCTACAGATTAAATTAGTATATATGATTATGATCAATTAATTCTGATGTTCCTAATTAATATAATATTTATGTTTTGAAGGAAATAAAAGAAGGAAAAATGGTTGTATTTTAAAAATAAGAAAAAAATTTAAGCACCATTATATTAGAATTATATGCTTGTATCGAGGACATAATTAAGGGTAAGTATCAGATGATTCTATTTAGTCTGTTTTCAAAAGTAATAATGCATGTATTCAAATTTTATAAACTACAAGTTATTTTTTTATTTAAAGTATTATAAAAAGAATTTATAATATTGTTAATTTAGAAAAGCATATGATTAAACAGTCATTTGTTGTTTTATAATAATTTATTGCTTTATGTTTTTTGAATTTACATATAAATACATGTTCCAATAGTATATTTGAAAAGCATAAAAAAAATTTCTAATTATCATTGGTGGTTTTATCAGGTTTGAAATGATATCCAAAAATATTTTTTTGAAACTATTAGTTTGGTAAATAAATAACTGATATATTATTTTTCATAATATGGTAGTTGGCTATTATCTAGACTCTATCCATAGGTTATATATTAGTTATATATTCAAAAATTAGTTTCTTCTAAGCTATGACATAAAGAGAAATGTGTTTTTAAGATTATGGGAGTTAAACATGATTTTGGATTTTATCAGAGGATATAATGTGGTTGTATTCATTAATATTATTATCATTTCTATTCTGATATGTATATCTTAGTTATATTTAAATATTTTAGCTATATCTACATTTACTTGTGAATAGTCACTTGTAGTCCTTTGTACTATAATAATTTATGATCCCACATATGACATTAGCTATATTTCTATTTTTTTATGAAAATATATTTAAATGTACATTGGACTCAGAAGTATCCTAAGTATTTTATATTAGCAAGTTATGATTTGAAATATATATGAAGCTTAAATTTATATAAATTATATTAGTAGAAAGAAAATATTTGATATTTAAGCTTATATTGAATGTTTAAAGAGTTTATATATTTTAAGTAAAATATTTATCTATGATAAGTTTTGCTATCATGTGAGTCATAGTACTTACTGAACTATGATTTACTCAAATAATTATTTTTAAATTTTATATATTTGAGAAATAACTTATTTTTTTATATGGATGAAAGAATGATTTAAGAGTCTTGAGCACTATTGTACATTTATATTATTATATATATATATATATAATTTGTATTGGAATATTATGAACTTTGAAGGATTTGTTGAATCTGTCTTATAAGTGGATTGATTATTAATTAAAATATTTAATAAATATTCTGTAAAAATTATTTATTCAGGTTTTAACCTTGCATTCATATTTACATGATTGTGACATTATATCGTTACTAGTTTTTGGTTGGCTGAGCCCTTACTGTAGCTATTGTCAAATCATACAATTTTTTTTCTCTTGCCTTTTGAATCCTTTTTTTTTTTTTTATTCAGAGTGAATGATTATGCTGAATGACTGCAAGAAAGAATAAAAAATTTTACCAGATGACATAAAGCTACGTAAGTACTCGTGTTTGCCTAATTTGCATAACTAACATATTTAACAATCTATTTAAAGAACCGGTCAATGAAGGTTTATTTTGAATTTTTCGGTCTACTAGTTAGTTACAATTAATCGGTTACTCCAACAAGCTGATTGGGACCACACTAAGTTATATTGGGAGGTGAAAGGTTATATGAGACTGTTAATACAACTGATCGGTTCAAATCAGTTTAAGGGTTATAAAGGGATCAAAACATTTTTTTTATAAATATATTGAGTTTTTAAAAACAATTAGAACGTGCGTTGAAGTAAAGCGTGCATGAACTTACGAAAATTATGCATATGCCCAACCGAATCAACTTCTGAATCTTTCCATGGGTGATGTGGTCTCTCACAGATCTAACGAGGTGGGGATTACATAGATGGGCATCACACATATCTGTAAGAGATGATAAGTTGGTCAATGTATATAAAAGGTGTGTTTTCTTAGTAGGGACAATGGAAATGCAATAATACTATGCTTTTATTCAAAGAGGTAAGTATCCAAATATAGACAGTAAGATCATAATCCGATCTACATTGTTAAGTGATTGCGATTAATAAATTATTTAATTAAAAATATATAGAACAAAGATGTCGATATTTATCTGTACAGTAGTAACCTGTGAGGACTGGATGTGATGGAATATTAACATTTAATTTTTACTTATAACATATATATATATATATATTATAAATGGCGCTCTAAATTAAATTAAAAAAGCCTTCATAAATACTTATATATTCATGGTATTTTTAATTTTAGAAGGACGTATGCAAAATTTATACCATGAGATCGCCGCTTTTATTAGGGCAAAAGTCAACGAAAGTTGGCAAAGTAAGGCGTGGAATTGCGAGGGACGGCGAAGGTGGCGCGCTCCCGAACTGGATCGCATAGCATTGCCTTGGAAGAGCGTTGACCGAAGCCCATCTCCCGCCGTAGTCTATGATTTCTCGGTCCATGCAGTGTTCTTACATGTTGGTATCTTTTCGGTTAAAGTCCCTCTTCCTCTCTCTCTCTCACGCGGCGGCCACTTCTTTACCAGGTTCATCATTTCCTTCTATTTCACCTCTTCTCCTCCCCCGAATCGCGATGTTGGTGCCCCCTGCAACGGCGCCCACCACAAATGACACCCTTCGTCACCTCTCCCTTTCCCTCCCCTCCGCCCCCTCTCGTCTCCGCGGCCGCCACCGCCGTCCCCGCCCTAACTTCACGGTACCATTCATCCATCTCTCCGTTCTTCTTCTTCTTCCTCTTTTGTATGTACTCAAATAACGCACGCACACGCAGGGAATGCCATGCTTGCTCGGAGGATTTGGATGCGTCTGCATCATCTTCTTTTCACTCACTGGCTCGATTTACTTCGTTCTGAACCAACTACAACAACAGCCGGAGGATCGGCAGCTCCATCCCAATGATGGTTCTCTTAATCGGCCCGATTCGCCGAGCATCGTCATCTTCGCCGCCCCGCGACGGTTCTCGACGGACAAGCCGGATCTGGTGGGCGCGAGACAGGACATGGCTGTTCGGTCGTGGCTGGCCCTGTCGCCGGACGTCTCCGTCGTCCTCTTCGGTCAGCACCCGTCCATCTTCGCTTTAGCTCGCTCCCTTGGGCCGCGTGTTACCGTTGAGTCCGCCATCGATTTCACGTACGCAGAACTAGTTCACATGTCTCCTCTTCTCTCTGCTTTTCCTGTGCATCCGAGTATGTTCCATTGTTTGGTCCTAAGAACTGAAAGAAAAGATATGCAAGTTAAAGATATGTGCTTCAAGGCATTATATAATTTTAGATCAGTTATTGAGATTCCTATAGTTTAGGGAGTTCAATGAGAATTTTTACTATAACCTACATAATTAGACACTGTAACATGGATTATATGTGTGCTTTAATATTTATGTCAGAAGTCATATGTTGACTTATTTATACTGACTGCTATTTTTGTTTTAGGTTCATGGGGACCCCATTTTTCCATTCCATGGTTTCCAGGTCACAGGCTTTTAATTCTGGAATTTCTGTTCTTATTGACCCTGAGACCATTCTCCTACCTGACTTCCTTGGTATTCTGCATTATTCTCAGAATCTAAATCATGGCTGGTTCCTTTTTGCCAAGCCCCATTGTGTTTTGCACTTCCCTTTTCAATTGTTGGGCACCGGGAAGCATTGGTTACGAGAAGATGGAGAAGTAATAGAAGTTGAGAAGGTATTGTGGAACCTATTGTTGTCAAATCTAATAGCTCGGATCAGCAGTGACATACGATAAAATGCATTTCTTCTTCCATCAGTTGCAGGAACATCTGATTCAGAAAAGGAATTGGAGTACTTGTGGTGAGAGACTTCTTATGGCATGGAACAATGGAGTTCGGCCTTTGCATGCTGGGATTGTTCCTCCTTTTGTATATGGGGAGGGACTTCACAATGAATGGCTTGTTAATGAGGTGTTAGCTTCAGACTTGAGATTTGCTTTTGATTCCAGCTTGGTGCTGTCTAGTCTGTATCCTCAAAGTTTGGGCCAATGGTTTAGCAACTTCTCCAAGGATGCTGGGAGTGCAGATGAATTGGTTTGGAGGCACAGAGGAAATTACCAACTTTCTGCACTGTATGGATCATTTTCATTCCAACAAAGTAAATTTTGCAAAAACCCCATTAAGCTAGCAAGGTGCTTGGGGAAATATTATTTAATCAATCGAGTAGAAGATGATGTTTCCTCCTTACAAGTATCTGATGGAATTGCAACTTATAGCACGGATCCTCATTTGTCAAGCAGAAAGCAGAAGTCGCAGATGTTCACAATATTTTCACGCTCACAGAGAGACAAGAAATGGAAGGCCTGTGTGAATAATATTGATGCATTGGATTTGTCATATCAACTTATAGTCAAGAAACTGAATGAAGACAATTCTGAAGTGTCTTCAGCGCTGTCTTTGCCATTCTCAATAGAATTGCTCCTTCGAATTATTGCAGACAAGGATAAGTCTATTGTCCTTGCAATAGCTGGAAACAATTATCGGGACATGCTTATGAATTGGGTATGCCGTTTGCGGCATCTAGCAGTAAAAAATTTTGTCATATGTGCTCTTGATTCTGAAATTTACCATTTCTCGATATTGCAGGTATCTTGTTTCCATTCCTTTTTAATGTACTTTTGATGCTTACATCTTCCATTTCTTTCTTATGAGAAAAAACTTGTAATTTAAATCACAGTTCAGGCAGATCATTATCAGTTCTTTTCTTATGCTTATTGCTGCAATGTTTCTGTGTTACAGGGACTACCAGTCTTCAAGAACCCACTGGCTCCAACCAATATCAGCTTCAATGATTGCCACTTTGGCACTGAGTGCTTTCGGAGAGTGACAAAAGTGAAATCCAGAATAGTTCTGCAGATTTTAAAACTGGGATATAATGTGCTAATGAGTGATGTTGATGTCTATTGGTTTAATAATCCATTGCCATTCCTTGTGTCATTTGGTCCTGGTACACTGGTGGCACAGTCTGATGAATATAATGAGACAGGTAGGTCTTTGATTGTGGAACTGCATGCATGAGTGAAGTCTTATGTCCTAACTTAACCTCTATGAAACGTTAGTTATGCAGTTTGGTAAATCATTGCTTTATGGTGTTGTGATGAATATGTGGATTAGTAAAGATCCTTGATTGATTAGCATCTTGTCATGCATCTCTTACATTAACATTTGTTGGAAGAGAATTATTATGTGGTTGCAGATTTATATTATTGACATGCAGATGTGCATTTCATTCTACTCGATCCAAGGATTGCATTATGGTTTATTAAAGCTAAATTTGATTTCATCAAGCACACATGGTAACGTCAGGATATTCTGTTCTTGTTAGTTGAATATAGAATTTATATCATGATACTTAGATTTTAAGTTGACAATAGCAGAATATATGATAACGTCATTTGCTAAGAAATAGCTACTTAAGGATATGATTATTTGAATCATTATTTTGAAATTTTATGTTTTATTTTATAGCCATGAAAGATTTTTCTTAAATTCTGCCTTCATTTATTTGTATATGGCAGGGCCTATAAACTTGCCACGGCGTTTAAATTCTGGTTTCTACTTTGCTCGCTCTGAGATGTCAACAATTGCTGCATTTGAGATGGTGGTGAAGCATGCATCCGCCTCAGGACTATCTGAACAACCAAGTTTCTATGATGTTCTATGTGGGGAAGGCGGTGTCAATCGCATGGGTGATGATAAGTGTCAGGAGCCCAATACAAATCTGACTGTGATTTTCCTGGACAGGAACCTATTTCCAAATGGAGCTTACAGAGGCCTATGGGAAAAAGAAGATGTTAAGTCTTCCTGTATGAAGTTGGGATGCTTAATACTTCATAACAATTGGATCGGTGGAAGGAAGAAAAAATTAGAACGTCAAGTGTTCTCTGGCCTTTGGGACTATGATCCTAGCTTGAGGATGTGCCTGCAGCAATGGCAAATCTCAAATCAGCTAATATTTCTCGATCACTAGTCTGATATATAAAAAAAGATCATGATTATACTGCAGCAAGATTTTTCTTTTCTGGTAAATGATCAAGCTGCATCAAGTTAAACAAAAATTGAGGTTCTTCTCATGGCTTTACTTAAGGTTCATTTGTACAAACTTTGCTGAGCTTTGCTGCAGTATCAGGGTGAGAATTACTAGATGAACTTGGATATTTTACCAGCTTCATCTTTGACTTCGATGATTCATTTACCTGAAGGATGTCATCAAGATTTCATGGAGGACGATCTTTACTATCAGCATTTGAACTTTCACCAGTAATATTTTGTTTACACCGAACAGCGGAAACAGTCATGAAGTACTGTGACAATTACTGGCAGCCGGCTATCTTTTTGCATCTCTCTTAGTAATTACTTCATTATCAAGGACAAAATTACTCCAACGCAGGGTTGCCTGTTTAGTAAGAAGGAAGAAATTGCATGAAAGCTGGACATAACAAGAAGGTAGGAAAATTGTTAACAGTACCTACTTTTTCACTGATGATATGGATCTTGTGTTTTACATACATCAATATCTTTATAGACAGTAATAATCAGAATGATTGTGCCGGAGAAGACACTCATTGCATTTATGAATGCTGATGATAATGAGTTGCTGTGCAAACCTAAGTAATTACTGCATCATCAGCATACAAATCTTAACATGCCAATAAGTTGTACGAGGGACAGTATTTTGTCAATCGTTAACTTCTTACATGAAATTGATTTGTATAAAACATAGTAATTGAAAAGGTTTTTGTGGATGATAATTTCTGGATTGATGTGGGTTTGACGAACTCTTATCATGCCAAACGACATTCCATGACAGGTGTTTGAAACTAAGGTGAAAGAAAATGATGTTACCTATCCTCTATCCTCTATCTTAATACCTTTTGTCTCGCTTGATGCAAAAATCGCTAATTTCATATAGGATTTTCTTTTGTCACGATGCAAAATTATCAGTTCATATTCTTTTCATATTTTAGGCACTCATAGACTGTTTATAATGGGATTGGGTAGAAAATAAAAAGGGTGATTTTTCTGGAAAAGCTCCAAGTTTTGGATTTTTTTCAAATAGCTCTACCGTTTCTATATTTTTCAAAGTGAGCTCTTCCCCTTATGAAAGACCAAAAAATACCCCTAAAGAATAATTTTATGACAAAATCTAGTTTGCTCTAAACTGATCCAATATTTTTGAATAGATTTGACAATATTTTAGGATAGAGTTATAGCCTTTTTTATTTACAGTATTTTTTAATAAAGTTATAATATTTTTTTATTAATGAATACACCATAATTGAATAACATCTCTTTTTTTAATTATCATTCACTCATAATAAATAATTATAAAATATTCTAAAGTTTTTAAAAATATTAGACCTAAATTTAAGATAAAATTAACAAAATTATAATTTTCATTATAGTTTATTTTGAAATATGTCAAGGCCTTCACAATTTCATCCAAAATCATTCCAATTCACATATTAATAATTTTATGATATCTCCAAACCTATAGTAAAATTGATATTTATTGTTCATGAAAATTTTAATTAATTGAAATTGACTTACATTGTTTTGGTTTTGTAACAAAGCATTGTAAGTCCACTAAAAATATTTTAACTAAAATATTTTGTCATCATTTTCAAATAAATTAAATAAATATAATAAGATTTTTTAAAATTATAGTTTAAGGTTATGTAAAAATATAAGTACTTGTCATCCTTTATTTTGAAAAATATTAAAATATTCTTAATTTTTATTTAAAATTACTTAATGTCTCTCAAATAAAATATTTTTTGAAATCTTAATACATATAGCAAGGTTAATAATTAATGTTTATAAGAATTTGAATTAATAAAGATTAAGCAAGAGTGTTTTTGAATTAAGTTACATATTTTTTTTAATAGCTTTACAATGTGTTTAGTAATCTATTAAAATAAAACACACTTTTGGAATGAAGATAAATAGATTCACCAAGTTTAAAATCATAAAGGGATATATAAACTCACCACCCTAAGGATAATTAAATAAAGATATAGAACTTGAAAAAAAAAGACCCACTCTTAAGGAAATATCCAAGAAATATAAAGATTAACCCTAAACCAAAGAGATATAGAGTTAAAAGAGAGAACTTAAAGAGTTTCTATAAATATAATCAAATTATCTCAGTATCAATTTAGTATCAAAACTAAATGCTAGAGATCATGGCAAGACAGAATAAAAAATATGTAATTACTAAAGATAGTAGCTATAAAGATAACGCTAGAGATCATGGCAAGACGGAATAAAAAATATGTAATTACTAAATATAGTAGCTATGAAGATGACATTGAGTCGTTGAGGTTGCAGTTACAAAGATTATTATATAGTTTATAAGAAAGGAATGAAATCATTGAAGAACTTCATAAAAGAAACAACCAACATGAAAATGATGCCCAAGAGTTTGGTTTTGATGATGATACACCTCCTCACCCAAGAGTTGGGAGGATATTGAGCAAGATATAGAGACCAAACCATTGCAAGATACTTAGGAGGTATGAAATATGAGATTGCTAAAGTGGTACTGTTGAATCTCATATTTTGATGATAAAACCAATTGATAGCGTTTATGATGTAATCTACATTTTGAATGATGTAAGACTAGCTTCAATCGTGAAAAGACAATTAAAGCAAGAAGAAACAATGTTGGGCCGGAGTGAAACATGTCAGAAGATTGGACGTCGAACCGGAGGAAGGTTGACATGTCAGTAGAAGGCTTCGTGCCATGAGTTTAGGCATCGGGCCTAGAAGAGCAGACATTGCACCAAGGAGATCAGAGTTGTGGAGGTCGATATGCTGATTGGGCAAAAGGCCGCAAAAGCGGATGATGCGCCGAAGGATTGGACGAAGCACTGATAAAACAATGACAAGTCGGACAACATGTGATTATTGCTTTGTAATAATTGTCTAGATCGAAGTAGTTTTAGTTATAATTGGGTTGGTTTAGAATGTAATTAACCTAACTCAATTAGAGGCCAAATGGACCCAAAGTGGGGTTGTTTTGGGCCAAGAGAAAGGCCTATTTAGTGACCCAAAAGTTGGATCAGAAGACAGTCTCCAAGACTATGTCAAGCGGTAGTACTGCTAGATTAGGCGGTGGTATCGCCCAGTATCAAGCAGTGGTACCGCCCAAACATAGTCTCCCAGACTATGTCAAGCAATGGTACCGCCCAATGTTAGTGCTGCAAGCGGTAGTATCACCCAGTACAAGTAGTGGTATCGCCAAGACCTAGGATGAGACCTTTTTTTGCTCTAATTTTGAAGCCATTTGGGGTCTTTAAATACCCCAGCTATTCTTGCATGGAAAAACATGAATTCGAACAAAAGGAGGTTGTTGTTCTAGGTTGTAAAATTACTAAGTGTCCTCCTCTTTGCTTTCTAGTTTTAAGATCATTCAAGAGAGGTGTAAGGCTTATAAGGGTTGTCTCCTAAATTCGTGAAAAGGAGAAAGAGTTGTAAGAGGGTAGTTGGTCTTCGCCCATTGAAGAAAGACCGTTAGTAGATACCGGTAGCCTTGACGGAAGAGGAATCGGGAGTGGACGTAGGTCACAATAACCGAACCACTATAAATCCAGTGTGTTCTTTCCTTACTGCTTACTTTCATTACTTAGTCGCACTCTACATTATTCATTTACTTTAAGTAGACATCTTCTCCATATGATTTCTTCATTACGTTTTTATCAACTCGGAAAGATTTGGAATCACAACCATAATTTTTATCATTGCACTAATTCACCCCCTCTTAGTGTCGTATTGATCCTAATAGTTGGTATCAAAGCCACGTTTTTCTCATTTGGTTTAACACCCAAGAGAAATGGCTTTCATTGATTTCAAGAGGGTCACTCTATCATTTGTCCTCCTATGTTCAATGGGACGGACTACACATATTGGAAAACCCGAATGAGAGTTTTCTTGCTTTCTTTATATTTCAATTTATGGAATATCATTGAAAACAGATTTCAAAAGTCTTCTCTTCCAATGAATGAATGGAATGATTTGGAGAAGAGAAATTTCTTTGAATGCGAAAGCTATGAATGTTTTATTTTGCGCCTTAGACAAAAATGAATTTAATCGTGTTTTGCAAAACTATACATGACATTTGGCACACTCTTGAAATCACACACGAAGGCACTAGTAGAGTTCAAGATTAGAAAATTAATCTTTTGATGCATGATTTTAAATTATTTCGAATGAAGCCAAGTGAAACTATCGTTGACATGTATACCAATTTTACGGATGTCATAAATAGTTTAAAAACTCTTGACAAATGTTTTTTGAATCTTGAACTTGTGAATAAAGTTTACGTTCTCTTCCTAAAAACTAGGATTCAAAAGTAACTACCATACAAAAGACAAAGGACTTAAACAAATTTCCACTTAAACAACTTATTGAGTCTTTGATGACCTATGAAATGACTTACGTGGCACATGACAAACTTGAGAACAACCTTTCAAAGAATAGGAAGGATTTTACACTTAGAACAAAAGAAGACCACTCGAGCAAAAGCTCAAGTGATGATGACCTTGAACTCCTAACGATAGAGGTTTAAAAGTTCATAAAACAAGAATTAAAAAATAAAAATAAATTAAAATGAATATATTGCCAAAGAAGAAGAAGGCACTCAAAGCAACTTTGAACAAATCGAGTACATCCGAAGATGAGGAACAAACCAACAAAGACAAAGTGGTGAACTATGCCTTGGTGGCTCTCAACGATAAGGTAAATGACTCGCACGAAACTCTTTTACATTACTATGAAATTACTTGATGAGTTATTTTTAAATTAGTTAGTAAAACATAAAAAATATATAAAAAAATATCATGCCTTTCTTTCTAGTGATTTAAAAAAAAAATTAAAATTTGAGCATGACAATTGCATATTAACTCCTAGCACTAAGCATAAAGAGGATTCACTTAAAAATAAAAATACATTACTACAATAAAAAAAAATTTTTGATTTAAAATACTTTATGAAATCATGTTTGATGATATAATGATGCATAATGATGTAATGATGTAATGAAAATATTAAAAGTTTTGGTACCATGCTTGATGATTTTATACTATGCTTGAGAATTTGAAGTAATGATGATTTGAAATGCTATATTTTAGAATTATGTGTTACATTTTTTATCTTGATGATTTTTGTGATAAATCTTATTTTTCATTTTAAACATAATGCATGTTTTAATTTGGCATAAAAGACAAAGGCATGCTTATATGAAATAAATCACATAAATTGAAACAACTAAAAAGGAAATGTATTTTAAAAATTTCTCAATCTCTATCTTCTCAAATTTTTAATAAGAAATTGATAAATCTATTTATGTTATTTAGAATCCCTTGAAAGTGACTTTAATGATTTGATAAATTGAATGAGTTGAAAATAATGATGAATGTTTTGAAAATAAATGTTTGTATCATGCTTGATGGTTTTACATTTTAAAATTATGCATAATGAGTTGAAGTAATGATAGTTTAAAAAATATTTACTCAAATGCATGAATCGATAATCTTTTTATCATATGAATCATGATTCCTTTACTTGATGACTCGACATTTCTTATGCATAAACCAAGTTCTTGTTAGAACCCTTGTAGATTCTAAGCTTGGGGTTGATCTCTTTAGGGGATCGGCCTCCTTGGAACTCTATAGGGGTTCCTTCCTCTGAGTTACTGCTCAAAGGCTGCAAAAAAGATTCATCTATTGCTTATCAAAAGAGGAGGAATACATGACTATTTATAGGGCTTCTAAACCCTAACTCCTAATAGGACTTCTACTCAAGGCTCTTACTTCTAACCAACTCCTAATAGGACTCCTACTCAAGACTCTTATTCCTTTACAACTCCTAATTCTTCTCTAAGAAACAACCTCCTAACCCTAGCCAGCCTCTTCACCTCTTTAATAGGGGCTTAGGTAGGTTTTACATAAATTCCTCTCTCAATTAGGACTCTCCTAGCTAGAGTCCTAACAGACCCGTCCTCTTCAAATCAGCCTTGTCCTTGAGACTAATGGTCCATGAATTCTAGGAATTTGATCTTCAAGTTGTCATAGTTCTCCCAAGTGGCGCCTTTTGCTAGTAAGTTCGCCCACTGTATTAGCACTTTAGTAGTGGGTCATCGTCGTCGGGTCACGATACATCGATCAATAATGGCACTTGACTAGGTCTGGAGTTCTCCTTGGGTAGTCATATTTGGTGGATGACTTTGGGCTATCTCTAAGCACCTGTTCACCACTTCCGTTTGGCCATCGGGTTATGGGTGATACGTCATACTACTTGTCAATTTAGTGCCCTACATCTGGAATAACTCTTTGGAAGGTAGCAGCCCTTCGATGAAGTCCATGGAGATGTCAGTCCACACCGAGTCCGGTATGAGTAGTAGTTGTAGCTTCCATGGACTTGCTATTGTTTCACCCTGTGCTGTTAACATATATCACATTGTGCCACATATTCAGCAATAATTTTTTTCATCATTCTCTAATAAAAATTTTGCCTCACTCTTTTGTAGGTTCTCAGGAATCCAGAGTGCACTGCTGAAGGTGTGGAGTGTATTTCATGCAGGATGATTTTGATGCAAGGGGAGTCAGATATAAGCACAATGTGACCTTTGTAGCGTAGATCCCTTGAATCCCAAGTGTAGTAGGCTATGACACTTGAATCCTCCTCCAAATTTTTTATGATGTTGCTAATCTCTGGATCCTTCTTCCATTCTTCCCTAATGTCCTCGAGGAAGCTGGTGGTAGGAAGGGAGATGGCTGAAACCTTAGCTTGCTCAGGTAGCCATAAGAGTGCATCTACAACAACGTTTTCTTTCCCATTTTTATAAATAATTTCATAATCAAATCTAAGAAGTTTAGTTACCCATTTTTGCTACTCAGGGGATGATATCTTCTGATCCAAAAAAGTACTTGAGGCTTCTGTGGTCGGTTTTAATTTGAAATCGCTGGCCGATCAAGTAGGGTCTCCACCTCATTGTTGCGTGCATAATGGCGAGCATCTCCTTTATCATATGTTGACATGTTTTAATAGGAGGGAGACATTTCTTTGCTAGTGTATATGAGTGGTCAACCATCTTGCATGAGAATAGCTCCAATTCTGACTCCAGATGTGTCGACCTCAATGATGAAGGGTCGGTTGAAATCTGGTAGCGCTAGCACCGACGTCGTCGTCATGGCTACCTTAAGTTTGTTGAAGGCAGTAGAGGTTTTGTCCGACCATTGGAAGACATCTTTTTTTAGTAGAGAAGTGAGGAGTGCACTGATCTTCCCATAGTCCTTAACAAATTTTCGGTAGTAGCCCGTTAGTCCAAGGAACCCGCGTAGTAATTTCATGTTTGTAGGTTTTGGCCAGCCTTGCATTACTTTAATTTTTGTTGGGTCTACTGCCACTCCTTCTGATATTATGTGCCCAAGGTACTCTACTTTTTGCTGGAGAAAACTGCACTTTAGCTACTTAACAAAAAAAGTATTCTCACGAAGGACCGTCAAAACAACCCGTAAATGCTGAAAGTAAGTCTCAAGAGAAGGGCTATAAATGAGAATATTATCAAAAAATACCAACACAAATTTGCGAAGAAAGCTCCAAAAAATATTGTTCATAAGACTTTAGAAGGCTAAAGGAGCATTAGTGAGTCCAAAAAGCATTACCAAGAATTCATAATGGCCGTTATGTGTGCGGAATGTAGTTTTTGGAATGTCATCTTCACATACCCGAATTTAGTGGTAACTGGATCGGAGGTCCAACTTCGTGAAGACTCGAGCTCCTTTTAACTCATCAAGAAATTCATCTACCACTGGTATTAGGTACTTGTCCTTGATGATGATGTCATTTAAAGCTTGGTAGTTGATGCACATCCATCAAGTTTCGTCCTTCTTGCGTACAAGTAGCATCGGTGAGGAATAGGGGCTGCAACTTGGCCAAATCACCCTTGTGTCAAGCATCTCCTTTATAATCTTTTCAATTTCATCCTTCTGGAGGTGAGGATATCGGTACGGTTGAGTGTTCACTGGTGGCTTGCCTGGAAGGATTGGAATCTGATGGTCATGTTGCCGAGTAGGAAGAAGACCACGCGGCATAGCAAAAATGTCGGCAAATTCAGCAAGAAATTAGGCGAGATTTTGATCTTCAATTTCTATTTTCTTCCCCTCTGGTTGCTACTAGAGATGCATAAAAAAGCCATGATTTACCTTATGCAAATCTTTCTCCATTCGTTGGGTCGAAACAATGGTTACGTTGCTTCTGTGCTTTCCGCGTAGGATGATTCATTTGCCTTTGTAGTAGAATTTCATAATTAATTTGGAGAAGTTCCAAGAAACATCACCTAACATCGTCAACCATTCTATACCAAACACGGCCTCATAGTCATCAATTGGTAGGAGGAAGAAGTCGGTGATAATTTCTTGATCTTGCAGTAATAGTTTCACCTGCGGACATCTTTGGTCGCACTTTAGGATTCTTCCGTCGGCAACCTTTTCTGTCGAACTTACTGTAACCTTCGATGTGGAGCACCATTCGAACTGCAACCTTACTGTTTAGGAAGTTATTAGTGCTGCCCGTGTCGATGAGAATAGTGATCGGTTGTTGTTTGAGAAGGCCTCCAACTTTCATCGTTTGCGGGTTTGAGTAGCCAGCTAGTGTGTGTACCGTAATGTCGGTCGGTTTTGGCTCTTCTTTCGTATCTTCTTCTTCATGTTCAAGGCTCTCTTCTAGATGTTCAATAACCTCTTCTTCTACTAGTTCAATCATAAGAAGTCTCCCTTTTATACAGTGATACTCGCGGCTCCACGGCTCGTCGCAGTGCCAACATAACCCCTTCACAGATCGCTCCCGAAGCTCTTCTCTTGTCAACCTTTTTGGTGCAGGGACTCGGTTGATAGTAGGGGGGGCTAAGGGCTTCAGTATTGCTGGTCAGGGAGTGATCCTAGTCCTCCGAGCTTCATGGTTCAATCGCTCCTCTTGAAGTCGTGCTAAAGAGATGGCTGTCATAAGCGTGTATGGTTGTCACGCATTAACTTCTCCTTGGATCTCTGGTTTCAAGCCCTCAATGAAGGTTCCCAATAGCTGTTTTTCAGACCAATCATGAGTTTGATTAGATAACCTTTCAAACTTGGTTTGGTACTCTTGAATGGTGGAGGTTTGTCAGATCTTTGCTAGTTGTCCGTCAATGTTCTTGTAATCGGTTGGTCCGAAGCGGATCAGCAGTCCTTCTTTAAATTATCACCATAAGAGGACTCCATGAGTGTGTTCAAACTAGTTAAACCATTGTATGACATCCCCTTCAAGATGTATAGCCTCAATTTCCACCATAGATGCGTTCGCGATTTTGTGGTACCGAAAATATCGCTCCACGCACGAGATCCAACCAATCGAGTCTCCTTCTTCCCATCTAGGGAAGTCTACCCTCATGCGTGGATAGTTGGAGTCAGTCATAGAGCCTCCTCTCTCTTGGAACTCATCTCTTCGGGCTTGGTGCGATTGGTCAGAGCTCTCTTCTTAATATGATTTCTTCGGGCTTGGTGGTCAGTCTAAACTGAGTTCGGTAAAGAGAGTTTGAATCTTATCCTCCATTTACGCCTCAAAGGCTTCAAATTTAGCATTGATTGCCTCCTCAGATGCTATAGTATATGCCTCCAAATCTGTGATATTAAAATATCTCTTTTGTTGTCAGGTTAAAGGTATGTATAGGTTGAGAGAAGTGATAGTCGAAAGGGTTGGTGGATTGGTGGATGTAGGCGGCGGTTTAGGCTTGTTTTGTGGCTGTTTTGGGTGCAATTTGAGGGTATGGTTTGGTAGAGTTTTAGAGTTGTGATGGTAATGGATGAAGGTTAAGGAAAAAAGTTTTAGATCTGTGGTAGATAGCAGCAAAGGTTTGATAGAAATCGGTGGAACTTGCTGTAGGTATGTGTTGTCTGGTAAGAGTAGAATTGTCGTCAAAGAAACAACGGTTTCTCAACGAAATTTCCAGCAAAAATCAAGAGATTTAAGGAGGGAATTGACAGAAAAATCTTGGTTTATATGACAGCAAGGATGACTAATTTAATCAAGAAAATTTTGGCAGTATAATAGCAAGAAAATTGGTGCAAGTTGCGGTAGCAGAATTCTCATCGAAAAATTTCAACGGTTTGCGACAAAAATTTACAGCAATACAAGAACGATTTTAGCGATGAATTCCTTAATAGATCAATCTTAGATGGAAGCCAAGATAATCTATGAAGTGCATATGAAATTTCGTTAAAAAAGGATTGCAAATAGATCAGTTAAGGCAACAATATGCGGCTGAAATTTTCTGCAGCACAGATTTTCAAGTGTAGCAGATTGGATGTAAAAGATCAGTAGTTTATATTAAGAATTTTTTGACGAAACTAAAGGAAAATCTACTGTTATGAAGTGTCAAAGTTATCATAAAAATTTTGTAGATATTTGGATAGAAAAAATGCAGTGGAAAGATCAAACAGACTGTGTTATGCGGTTGGAATTCTGCAATGTATCTTTCGTCGTAGAGATGAAAACTTTGCGATGAAAAGTTTATGCAGCAATATGGGAACAATTTTTTTTTAGATTTTTGAATAAGGATAACTAAATTGCAGCAGCAATAAGGTAGGAAATCAGAACCTGTTGCAATTCACGGGGAGATCAAAGGGTGATCCGCGGTGGTGGAGATAACGGTGAAATTTGGCGACGATCTTTTAAGCAATTGTGTGAATTGCTTTGGGTGGCTGTGGAAGACTGATGGATGGCTATGGAAGGGTAGAGAGATATCAAGAACGCTGCTCTGATACCAGGTGTTAGAACCCTTGCAGATTCTAAGCTTGGGGTTAATCTTTTTAGGGGATCGGCCTCCTTGGAACTCTATGGGTGTTCCTTCCTCCAAGTTGCTGCTCAAAGGCTATAGAAAAGATTCATCTATTGCTTATCAAAAGAAGAGAAATACATTTCAAAGCCCTAGGTGTCAGTGATCAAACTTCTAATAGGACTTCTACTTAA
>LVTN01001875.1:0-29552 GCA_001649415.1 Musa itinerans | reverse complement strand
ATGATCTGCGGTGGTGGAGATGACGGCGGAATTTGGCGACGATCTTTTAAGCAATTGTGAGAATTGCTTTGGGCGACTATGAAGGGCTGATGGAACTCTATAGGGGATGATCTCTTTAGGGGATGCCAAGAACGCTGCTCTGATACCAAGTGTTAGAACCCTTGCAGGTTCTAAACTTGGGGTTGATCTCTTTAGGGGATCGGCCTCCTTGGAACTCTATAGGGGTTCTTCCCTCCAAGTTGCTGCTCAAAGGCTGTAGAAAAGATTCATCTATTGCTTATCAAAAGAAGAGAAATACATGGCTATTTATATGGCTTCTAAACCCTAACTCCTAATAGGACTCCTACTCAAGACTCTTACTTCTAACCAACTCCTAATAGGACTCCTATTCCTTTACAACTCCTAATTCTTCTCTAAGAAACAACCTCCTAACCCTAGCCAGCCTCTTCACCTCTTTAATAGGGGTCGGCTTAGGTAAGTTTTACATGAATGCCCCTCTCAATTAGGACTCTCCTAGCTAGAGTCCTAACAGTTCTCCTTTCTTCCTATCGTTTACTAAAGAAGAGATTTTTTTTATGAATCATAATTTTTCTTGTGAATTATAACTTGAAATTTTTTAATATATGAATCATGATCTTGACAACTTGAGATTTTTTTTATAAATCAAGATTTTTGATCTCCTAAGGTTTCTTTTTGTTATTTCCTAAAAGGGAGATTTGTTAAAATAAATTATGACTTTTGGTATTCATGACTTAATCCTTCATGATCTTTGATATTATATCTTTCATGACATGATTCCTTTGTATTTATGGCTTGTATACCTCATGTAATGATTGAAATATTTTGCACTATTGTATCCTTTGCTTCCTTTTGAAAACAAAGGGAGAGAAAGAGTTGCTAGCTCTAGAAAAGCAAAACTTACTAGCTTGCTCATCTTAAAAGAAAAGCAAAGATTGCTAGCTTGTACATTGCAAAAGGAAGAAAAATTGCTAGCTTGTAATCTCACACAAAAGTGCTATCTTGTCCATCTCAAAAAGAAAGCTTTGCTAGCTTACTCATCACAAAAATTAGCAAAAAGGTGCTAGCTTACATATTGTAAAGAGAAGCAAGAGAAGCAAATATTGCTAACTTTCACAAATTTGCTAGTTTGCATGTTCTAAAGTGATGATATATGTAATAATGTTTTAAAACCTTAAAATTATACAATGATTTGAAATTATGTCTCAAAAATTGTTAGTTGCACTTCTCTTTTTCGTTGATGACAAAGGGGGAGAAGATATGATGAATGATGATCATACATGATAGGATGTAATATACTTTGATATTTTGATACTATGATGATTTGAAATCCTTATGATGATGCATGCAATACTTATGATAATGATGCATGCAATACAATGATATGTATATAATGTGTTGTATATGATCATGATTATAATTGTTTTAACTTGAATTCAAGGTTCTATCAATATGGCATACTGATTCGGGGGTTTTGTTTAAACTTCGTCATCAATTAGTTGTCATCATAAAAAGGGGGAGATTATTGAATCTCAAATTTTGATAATGAAACTAATTGATAGCGTTTATGATTTAATCTATGTTTTGAATGACGTAGGACTAGCTTCGATCATGAAGAGACAATTAAAGTAGGAAGAACAATGTTGGGTCAAAGTGGAATATGTCAGAAGATTGAACGTCGAACCGGAGGAAGGTCGACGTGTCGGCAGAAGATTTCTTGCCATAAGTTTGGACATTGGGCCTAGAAGAGTGGACATTGTGCCAAGGAGATCATAGTTGCGGAGGTCAACAAGCCGATTGGGCAAAAGGCCGTAAAAGAGGACGATGCGCCAAAGGATTGGACGAAGCGCCGATGAACCAATGACATGCTGGACAACATATGATTAATATTTTGTAATAATTGTCTAGATCAAAGTAGTTTTAGTTGTAATTGGGTTAGTTTAGAATATAATTAAGCCAACTCAATTAGGGGCCAAATAGGCCCAAAGTGAAGCTATTTTGGGCTAAGAGAAAGGCTTATTCAGTGACCCAAAAGTTGGGTCAGGCAGTGGCACTATTGGTCTAGGCAGTGGCACTGCTAGAGGTTTATTCAGTCACCCATGTCTTCAATACTGTGTCAAGTGATAGTACCACGAGACTATCAGGCAGTGGTATCGCTAGACTGTCAAGCGGTGGTACTGCTAGTCTGAGTGATGGTACCACCCAAACATAATCTCCCAGAATATATTAGGCGGTGGTACCAACAGACTGGGCGATGGTACTACCCAATGTCAATGCTGCAGGCGGTAGTACCGCCTAGCACAGGCAGTAGTACTGCTAGGAGACAAGAAACCCAGGATGAGACCTTTTTTTGCTCCAATTTTGAAGTCATTTAGGGTCTATAAATACTCCAGCTATTCCTACATGGAGAAGCATGAATTAGAGCATAAAGTGGTTGCTATTCTGGGTTGTAAAATTGCTAAGTGTCCTTCTTCTTGCTTTCTAGTTTTGAGATCATTCATGAGAGGTGTGATGCTTGTAATGGTTGTCTTCGAAACCCATGAAAAGGAGAAAGAGTTGTAAGAGGGTAGTTGGTCTTTACCTATTGAAGGAAGACCATTAGTGGATGCCGGTGGCCTCGACGAAAGAGGAATCAGGATTGGACATAAGTCACGATGACTGAACCACTATAAATCCGGTGTATTCCTTCCTTACTGCTTACTTTTATTACTTAGCTGCACTTTGCATTATTCATTTACTTCAAGTCAACATCTTCTCGATACGATTTCTTTGTTACGTTTTTATCAATTCGGAATGATTTGGAATCGCAACCGTAATTTTTATCACTATACTAATTCATCCCCCCCTCTTAGTGTCGTATTGATTCTAACAGGTACAACTCTAGCCATATTGGTCTTTGAATGGTGTGAGCAAGTTGGCTTTAAAAGTTGAGAAGTAACAGAAGTTTAAAAAGGATTCTCGGTATGGGTCAAAAGAAGGTTATATAAGAGGAGAAAATTTGAACTCTACTCTCCAAAGCAAGGTGGTGTCAAAGGTGTAAGACAAGGGTGAAGGATCTATTGGCAGCAAACAAACACCTAATTCTTCAACACCAAGTGGCCGAAAATGCTTCAAATGTCATGGCTTTGGGCATATTACTTCATATTGTCCAAATAAGAGGATTATTACTTTGGTTAAAGATCATAGTGATGGAGAATGAGATGAAGCCAACAACAAACCAGAATATGATGATGATGATAAGGAAGAGGTGACTTATGCTAATCATTATTAGGACTAAAATCAACACTAAGAATGGGGAGTGAATTAGTGCGTACGTAAAATTACATCGAGTCAAAAAACTTTGTACAATAAAATCGTATCAAAAAGTGTTTAACTTCAAAAAAATTCGTAAGAGTGTGCAACTAAAGTAATGAGGAAGTAAAGCAATTGCAAAGTAAGTAAATGGCAGCAAAGAAAGAAAGCACACCAATTTATAATGGTTCGATCATCGTGACCTACATCCACTACCGATTCCTCTTCTATCAAGGCCACCGACATCCACTAATGGTCTTCCTTCAATGAGCGAGGACCAACTACCCTTATAACTCTATTCTCCTTTTGACAAGCTCAGGAGAGAACCTTTACACCCCACTCACTCCTCTCTTAAACAGAAATCAACACTTAGACTAAAGGAGGAGAATTCTCACAAGATTACAATAGATTTTTCCCTTATTTTTGTTCTCAATTCTTGTGTATTCTGAGCAAGGATGAGAGGGGTATTTATAGGCCCCAAATGGATTCAAATTTGGAGTCAAAAAGTGTCTCATCCTCGATTTTTGGGGTACTAGCGGTACCACCGCCTGATAAAGCCTTGGAGACTAGGCTCTAGCGGTACCACCGCTTGATAGGGCTATACCACCGTTTGACAGCATTAACTACCTGCGGTACCACCATCCAGACCACCTGGGAGGCTGAGCCTTAGGTAGTTCCACTGCCCACCCTGGGTGGTGCCACCTCCTAGCATGGCTCAAAGTGGCCAAGTGGCCAAGTGGGCCATCTATCCAGCCCAACTTAGTCCTAACTTAGACCCAATGGCTCTCTAATTGAATTGGCCTAATTCCAACCTAATTACAACTTAAAACTACTTCGATCTAGACAAATTTATTACAAAGCATTAATCACATGTTTTTTGGCATGTTATTGGTTCATCGGCGCTTCATTCAATCCTTTGGCGCATCATCCTCTTTTGTGGCCTTTTGCCCAATCAACATATTAACCTCTACAACTCCGACCTCCTTGGTGCAATGTCTGCTCTTCTAGGTCTGATGCCCAAACTCATGGCACGAAGCCTTCTACCGACATGTCGATCGATCCTCCAACTTGACGTCCAATCTTTTGACAAGTTCCACTCCAGTCAAACATTGATTCTTCCTGCTTCAATTATCTCTTCATGATTGAAGCTAGTCCTGCGTCACTCAAAACACAGATTAGATCATAAACACTATCAATTGGTTTTATCATCAAAATTCGAGATTCAACAATCATGGTATGTCTATTATAGTACAACATAGCTTAAAAGTATCCTGTATAGCTGAGGATGAAAGTTAGGTGAGAAAAAATATATTTCACACCAAATGCACTTCTCACTATAAAGTGTGCTTAGTGATCACTAATAGTGGCAGCTTTAAGAATGTGGTATTTATGGAAATGGTGTAAAAGCTAAAGTTAGACACTATTTCTCATACACATCCTTATCAATTATGCTGGTTACAAAAAGGGAATGACATCAAGGTAACTAAAAGATGTTTAGCTTTGTTTTCTATTGATAAAAAAATTATAAATATGAAGTATAATGTGATATTACTCTTATGGATGCTTGTCATTTACTATTGAGTAGACCTTGGCATTATGATAGGAGGGTATTGTATAATAGCTACAAACATACTTATTCTTTTAAGGTGAATGAAAAGAATATTGTTTTAGCTCCATTACAACCTTCTGAAACTAGTCCACTAAAGAAGGAAGTTAGTGCTCTTATTTCCTATGGTGAATGCAAGGGTGAATTAGAAAGAGGTGGCAATGTTTTAGCTCTAGTAGTAATAGAGGAGAAATAATAACACAATGAGCTACCAATAATCATGAAACCAATCCTAGAGGAGTTTCAAGATGTTATATCGAAGGAGATTCCACATGGCCTTTCACCTTTGGGAGATATTCAGCATCATATTGATCTTACTCTAACGGTTGTGCTACCTAATAAGGTAGCCTACCGAATGAGCCCTAAGGAGCATGAAGAACTTTAAAGGTAAGTGGATGAGTTAGTGGAAAAGAGGCTAATTCGGGAGAGCATGAGCCCTTGTGTGGTTCTAGTCTTATTGGTGTCTAATAATGATGGCTCTTGGAAAATGTGTATGGACAGTCATACCATCAACAAAATTATAATTTATTATCAATTTCCTATTCTAAAATTAGATAATTTACTTGATCAATTTTGTGGTGCTTTTATTTTTCCTATAATTGAGTTGAGGAGTGGTTATCACCAAATTAGAATAAAGTCTAGACATGAATATAAAATAATATTTAAAACTAGGAATGACATGTATGAATGGTTGGTTAAACAATATTTAAAATAATATTATGTCATCTGAATATTTAAAATAATATTTAAAGCATAATAATTTTTGAATAATTCTTTTAAAAAAACCCTAACTTTGACTTTTTTTTTAGCAGAGCGTCATGTTTGAAAAATTCCCAAACAATACTCCTCCTTATATAACTTTACCCTATTCCCTATAGACACTGAAGCCACTATTTTTCCACTCAAACAATGCTTTTTGATAGCCAATTCAATAAGGGGTTAATGTTGGACTGTTTCACAATTGGTTCAAAATGGTATAGGGTAGTTATGGCTACTGTTAGCACCGAAATTGACACTAAGAAAGGGGCTAAATTAGTGTTTTCGATAAAAATATCGATTTTAAAAAATCTTCATTCAATGAAAACGATAATGAAAGTGTGATTGACTTAGAGTAAGTGAATAAAGCAATTAACTCAGAATGTAATAGCAATGAAACACAGAAAGTATTATGATCAAGTTGGCACTAAGAGTGGGGGGTGAATTAGTGTTTACGATAAAAATTTTGTTGATTCAGAAAACTTCAATGATTTTAAAAAGCTTGATTCGATGAAACCCATATCAGAAATAATATCGAAAGTGTGTTTCACTTGAAGTAAATGTAATAAGCAATTAAAATAGAGAACAATAGTAATGAAGAGCAAAAGGAGAGTGCACACCAAATTTATAGTAGTTCGGTCGTTGTGACCTACATCCACTCCCGGTTCCTCTTCCGTTTTCGGCCACCAGCATCCACTAATGATCCTCCTTCAATGGGCGAAAAGCAACTTGTTAAGAAATCTAGGGGCGACATCACATGCGCAGCGGAAGAACATAAAAAAAAAAATCCTAAATTTCCCAAAAAGGTGTTCATCATCGTGCAAAGATTAGTACGCAAAATCCCTAAAACTGAAAATCATGCATAAGATTGTTGTGTTACATAGGGAGATCATATATCCCTGAATCTCTACAGATCTGTAGGAGAGGATGAAGGAGGTCAAGCGTCCTCCTCTCTAGCGATGATCTACACAGTAAGGCTGTGACGATACTCCTCAAATCTCCAAGCCTACTATCTCAGGAGAATAGGAGGTGGTTATTATGAAGCCCCCAACCTATGGGTCTTTAGTTCCCTCCTATTTATAGAGGCCCCCTAGTTAACCATAATGGATCCTACCCTATTGGATACTAGATCTCCATCCAATTACCCAAGCCTCTTAGATTAGTGGGTCTCTACCCAATAATCTCTTATTAGCTCTTATTGGATCTCATTCATGGGATCTAATAATTCAGAGGCTTATTAGATATCCAATAAGATAGGGGTTTCAGCGGATATCTCATATATGAACCTCTACTCATCGTAATACTACCATATGTGTGTAACCCTCTAAGCCCAATATTGAGCTAGCTATGAGTCATATCTATCATAACTCCTTCTGGCTCAATGAATTATTATCTTCACTCGACTCATCGACTACGGACATACTACCACTACGCTGTAGTCCCTAGATGATACAGGGGAATCCAATCCTTTTGACCTATCTATCCTCAGTTATTATATATCTATAGTCTCTCATCCATCTAATATCCCAGAGATCATATAGCGAGCATGGTGCTGTCAAGCTTATACGGTTTCTCCTCGAGTCTCGTTCTAATTAGATTCTCCCGGAGAACTCTTTTTCTCTCAATCCGAATGACCTTGGCCAATGATTTGTTTGAGCAAAAACACATGGGATATTCCTCTCATAATACCGAGAGCGGATAATCCTTTATCCATACTTAATAGCCCTCATAAGGTTGGCTGCCACTCCGAATAACTAGTTGTACTAGATTTGAAACTTCCAAACCTATAAGTATGGTATCAAAGAGTGGAATACTCATACAGGATATCCTTGGTGTACTCAAGTTTAAGGACTAGATACACCACTAGAACTATGGAATCACTGTCTAACAATAATGCATCAGCAACTATCCAGTATTCTGTGAGCAGATCAATTAGTGAACTCATTCTCCAATGAGCATCTGTGTTGTATCCTTAGTGTCCCCACACAAGTAGCTATGAGACCAACTGTCTCTATCATATGGACGGGTATACAGCACACTAGTCTATCCGGTTATCTCGACGTCCCTCTCAAGCAACCTATAACCAGGATTATTTAGGGTTTGTGTTTAAAGGCGAATCGATCTCATCATGATCTCATCACGATCCGATTCCCATTGCACAAATCCACGAAGATAACAATATATATGTATATTTGTAACAAGCGATATAAAGTAATAAAAATGTCAAAATATAATAAGCAAAAAGAATGCGTATCATGTCATATGTGCCATCACTCATGTGATTGGCTTGCAGGGTACCTTTAACTAGCAATCTCCCACTTAACCTAAAGTCAATCACTTATGTGTTTGATTCCCATCAGACCCTTGAGATGCTCAAAGACACTCTGAGATAATGGCTTTGTCAAGGGATCTACGATGTTATCTTCGGATAGAACTCTTTCCATGGCTACATCTCCTCGGGCCACGATCTCTCTAATAAGCTGGAACCTCCTCATAACACTTCTGATGAGACCTAGGTTCCCTTATTTGAGCAATCACCTCGTAGTTATCACAATATAAGGGAATCAGCTCCTCGCTATCCGGCACGACTCCCAAAATTTATGATGAACTTCTTCATCCAGACTTCCTCTTTTGCTGCCTCTACTACAGCAATGTACTATGCCTCTATGGTCTAGTTAGTAGTAGTATCTTACTTGGAACTCTTCCAGCATACTGCTCCTCTATTTAGGGTGAACACATACCCTGAATTAGACTTGCCATCAATGATATCAGATTGAAAACTCTAGTCTATGTAGCCTTCAACCTTGAGGCTACTACCTCCATATACTAGTAAAAGATCATTAGTCCTTCTTAAGTACTTAAGGATACACTTTACTGCTTTTCAGTGCTCCAAGCCTGATTGCGCCTAATACCTGCTCATAACTCTCAAAGCATACACTATATCAAGCCTGGTACATAACATGGTATACATGATAGACCCTATCGGTGAGGCATAGGGTATCCTATCTATGTTTGCCCTTTCTTCAAATGTCTTTGGGGACATACTTCTAGAAAGCGATATCCCATGTCTCATCAGTATGAGACCTCTCTTCAAATTTTCTATGCCAAACCTTTTGACAATGATGTCTATGTACCTGGATTGGGACAAGCCAAGCATCCTCTTGGATCTATCTCTATAGATCCGAATCCCTAGGATATAGGATGCTTCTCCTAAGTCCTTCATAGAGAAGTGTCTAGATAACCAAGTACACATGTCCATACCTTGAGAAATCATCAATAAAAGTAATGAAGTATGAATAACCACTTATGGCATGAGTTGACATGGATCATATACATCACTATGTATGAGTTCGAGCAGCTTAATGGCTTTCTCTTCAATTATACTAAAAGAAGAGTTGGTCAGTTTTCTATGAAGGCAAGGCTCGCAAGTTACATATGACTCACGGTTGAACGGATCTAGATATCCATCCTTTAGCAACTTTTGAATCTTTCCCTCATGGATGTGACCTAGCCTATAATTCCACAAGTATGCACTATTCACCTTATCTCATTTCCTCTTAGATGCACTTACATTCATGATATATGGAGAAGTATCTAGCATAAACAAACCATTATGCAATGTTCCTTATGCCAATCTCCTAGGCTTTTCCAGAATCTACAACAAATTGGAGATATGATAAGCACTACCAATATCCAATACCCATGCACTATCACAAAAATCTGACAATTAGAGATTGATCATGAATGTACCTGAAGCTTCTCCAAGCTTCTATTCATATTAAAATTTATTATGAATTGAGAAAAGGAATCTAGTAGGGACTGAAGTATAAGGTCTACACATAGGTCATCCTATAGGACTATTCCTAGACCTGTGAGTTTCTTTATCTACTTAATCATATTTAGGACATGGTTCTAAACCGGTGTCCCCTCAGTCATCCTAGCATGAAAGAGACTCTTGGATATCTCATATCGCTGAGTCCTTCCCTGTTCCTCAAACAATTTTTGGAGATGTAGGATAATGGATCTGGCAACCATCGTTTCATGCTTGTCTTTATAACTTAGGAGTCATGGAGCCCAACATGTAACATTGAGCAAGAGTGGAGTCATCTATGTACTTCACGTAGCGAACAATCTTATGTCCCACGTAGGGGCAACATATTTAGTATGTATATAAGTAATCACACATCACATGAGTAATCACACCTAGATTATCATAGACCACACCCTAATGTGATTAAGCCCGAGTTAGTGGGCCTAATAACTCACATCAAGATCTATGTGTGCGGTGGTGCATCTCCATGCACTATGATCATCCATCTCGTCATCATCGATTCCATTGGCATCTCGACGCATTTTCATGTGTCGTGATTGTCCATCTCGGCCTCATGGGTCCCGCTATCACTTCCACGCTCCTGCTACACCTCCTCATGTAATTATAATTTAATCACAAGCATGCAGACCTGACAATAAATGAGAAATAAATTAGAGGTTCGCAGGCCCCAATAATAATAATCATAAGTACACACATCACACGATCCATAATCATCCGTCCACATCTCATATATCATATGTACACATCATCATCATATAGGACTACTAGATAACAATAATAATAATAATCAATTAAAATTTTTAATTAATTAATATTTTCTGAAATAAGGGACATGCAAGGAATTTTCAAAATTATAAGGGGTATCTTTTTGCCCAAAATCCTAACCCCCTTCCTCCCCTACTTGCTGTGGTCGCCGCCACTCTGCCGGTAGTGGCCTGTGCGGTGGGGGTGCCACCCTTGCCTGTGGGCGGCTCACCTGTGGACGCTTTGCCTACGGGTGACATAGCCTCCGCGGGCACTGCTGCCCTCACGGGCGGCTATGCTCACGGCCTCTCATGACGCCGAGAGTGGATGATCCTCTATCGACACTCAATAGCCCTCGTAAGGTCGACTACCACTCCCAATGACCAGTTGTACTAGATCTGGGACAGCCAAACCTATAAGTCTGGTATCAAAGAGTGGAGCACTCATACAGGACATCCTTGGTATCTCAAGTCTAAGGACCAGATACACCACTAGGATTACGAAATCGCTGTCTGACAATAAGGCATCTTCAACCATCCAGCATTCCGTAAGCGAATCAATTAGTGAACTCATTCTCCAATGAGCACTTGTATTGTATCCTTAGTGTCCCCACATGAGCAGCTATGAGACCAGCTGCATCCATCATATGGACGGGTATACAACACACCAATCTGTCCGATTATCACGATGTCCCTCTCGAGTAACCTATGACCGGGATTATTTAGGATCTGTGTTTAAAGGTGAATTGATCTCATTATCATGATCTCATCACCATCCGATTCCTATTGCATAAATCCAAGGACATCACAATATATATATGCATATATGCAATAGTTAATATAAAGTGATATATGCCAAAATATAATAAGCAAAAAGATTCAGTATCAAGTCACACGTGTCATCACTCACATGATTGGCTTGCTGGGCACCTATGACTAGCAATATCAACCTTGCCTTTCAAAAAATTATTCTTAATTAGATAGGAACTAAGTCTCTCATACCAAGCCCTAGGGCTTGTTTTCATCCATAGAGAGCCTTAAATAACTTAAAAACATGGTTAGGAAAGAGAGCATTTTCAAATCCGGGTGGTTGTTTAACATAAATTTCTTATGAAATAAAACCATTAAGAAAAATACTTTTAACATCCATTTGAAATAACTTAAAATTATTACAACTAGCATAAGCAAGGAGAATCCTTATGACTTCATGTCTAGCTACAAGAGCGAAGGTTTCTTCATAATCGATACCTTCTTCTTGGTTAAAACCTTTGGCTACTAATTTAGCCTTGTTTCTAACCATGATACAAAGTTCATCTTGCTTGTTTCTAAAAATTCATTTTATATCAATTACTAAATGGTCACTAGGTCTAGGAACAAGCTTTCATACTTCATTTCTCTTAAATTTATTTTAATTCCTCATGCATTGCAAAGACCCATGAATAATCTTTTAGGGCTTCGTCAATGCATTTTGGTTTAATTTGAGACAAGAATGCTATATTAGCACAAAAATTCTTAAATGAAGAGCGAGTTTGAACACCTTTAGATGTATCTCCAATAATTAGCTCCTTAGGATGAGCATTAGGAGATGAGTGTTTTCATTCAAATATAAGACATTAAAATTAAAATCATTATCAAAATCAATTTTCTTAAATTTGGAAAGCTCATTAAAAATGACATGAATAGATTCCTCTATAACCAAAGTTCTTTTATTAAAGACACAAAAAGCTTTAGACATAGAGGAATAACTAAGAAAAATGTCATCATCGGATTTTGCATCAAAATTTTCTAAGACATCTTTCTCATTTAAAACAAAAAATTTACAACTGAAAACTTTAAAATATGAAATATTATGTCTTTTGTTGTTCCATGATTCATATGGAGTTTTGGAAAGTAATGATCTTACGAGTACCCTGTTAATGATATAGCATGTCGTGTTAACAACTTCGGCCCAAAAATATTTGGGTAAGCTATGTTTAGTAAGCATGGTTCTTGCCATTTCTTATAAACTTCTATTTTTTCTCTCAACAACTATATTTTTTTTAGGGTTTCTTGGAGTAGAGAAGTTATAGTTATACCCATTTAAATCACAAAAGGTTTTAAAATCATAGGTTTGAAATTCACCACTATGATCACTTTGAATAGAGGCAATCATAAAACCCTTTTTATTTTGAATTAATTTATAAAATTTTTAAAAATATTAAAACAATCATTTTTATGTGCCAAGAAGTATGTCCAAGCATATCTACTATAATCACCAATAATTATAAAGGCATATTTACTACCACCTAGGTTTGTTGTATCAATTGGTCCAAATAAATTCATATGGATCAATTGTAGTGGTCTAGATGTGCTTATTTGATTCTTTGATTTGAAACTACTTTTTATTTGTTTTCCTAGTTGACATACATTACAAACTTTATCTTTGACAAACTTGATACTAGGCATTCCTCTTACAAGTTCTTTAGTTGAAATTTGAGAGATTAGTTTCATGCTAGCATAACCTAATCTCCTATGCCAAAGCTATGCATCATTATCTAAAGTCGAAAAACACATTCCATTATAAAAATCATCAATATCAATAGTATACACATTATTATTTTTTAAGGTAATCATAGATATATTTTTGTGTGATATTTCAATTATACAAACATTAGATTCAAATTTGATGATATATCCTTTATCACGTAATTGACTAATATTTAGTAGATTATATTTTAAACCATCTATTAATAACACATCTTCAATTAAAAGGTTTGATTTGTTACCTATGGTTCCTTTGCCAATAATTTTTCCTTTGTTGTTGTCTTCAAAGGTGATGTACCCTTCGTCTTAGCTAATGAGCTTAGAGAAGTATGTAGGATCTCTAATCATGTGTCTTAAGCATCCACTATCAAGGTACCATCTCCTACTCCTAGCTTTTTATTGTAAACATATCTACAAGAAATGAGATTTTCTTTTAGGTACTCATTTTACTTTGAGTCCCTTTAACGAAGATAGTTGGCTTTTGTTGAGTGTTACTCACAAAGCCAATTCCTTCCTTTCTATGAACATGACCCTTATTAGCAAGGATCATGTTTAGAGATTTATTACATATTTTAAATTTTTTTAATATTTCTTATAGTAAAATATTTTCTTTCTTAAGTAAATCTATCTCTTCACACTTAGTGCAAGTAGCTAACATACTATCATCATGCTAATTTTTTAATTTATCAAATTCACTAACAAGATAAGCATGCTCTTTTTTTAACAACAAATATATTTTACCAACTAGCTTACATTCATCATATAGATCATTAAAAGTAATAAGTAAATCATCATAAGCTAAATGAGATTTGATTGAGTCACTTACCTCGTCATTGAGCGCCATTAGAGCGTAATTTGTAACTTCATCTTTGTTGATTGGCTCCTCATCTTCGGATGCACTTGAATCATCCCAAGTTGCTTTAAGCACCTTCTTTTTCTTTGGCAGCTTCTTTTTCACTTGGGGATATTCATTGTTGAACTGCTCCGGCTTCTTGCATTCATAGCAAATTATTTGGTCCTTTTTTAATTCACTTTTGTTCTTAGTGTCTTGTTTTGTTTTGTTCATTTTTAAGAACTTTTTAAACCTTCTTGTAAGGAGTGCAAGTCATCATCATCATTGTTGTCACTTGAGTTTTCACTCAAGTGGCCCTCTTTGGTTCTAAGTGTCATGTCTTTCCGGTTCTTTGGAAAATTGTTCTCAAGTTCATCATTGGATAATTCAAGCGAAAAGTTATTAAGATCTTTTGCTTCTTGTATTACCATTACTTTAGGATCCCAATTTTTTGGAAGGGATCTTAATATCTTGTTAACAAGTTCAAAATTAGTAAAACTTTTATCAAGTGCCTTTAGACTATTGACAACATCCGTAAAATGGGTGTACATATTTCCAATAGTCTCGCTTGATTTTATACGAAATAACTTATAGCTATGAACCAAGAGATTAATTTTTGACTCTTTAACCCTATTTGTGCCTTTGTGTGTGACTTCAAGTGTGTGCCAAATCTCATGTGCAGTTTTAAATATAGAAACTCAATTAAATTCGTTTTTATCAAGAGCGCAAAACAACGCATTCATCTCTTTCGCATTCAAAGTGAAAGTCTTCTTCTCCAAATCATTCCATTCATCATTGGTTTGGAAGACTTTTCAAAACTGCTTTCAACAATGTTCCATAAATCAAAATTCATTAAAAGCAAGAAAATTCTCATTCTAGTTTTCCAATACATGTAATCCATCCCATTAAATATAGGAGGATGAGTGATAGAAAGACTCTCTTGATTACCGGTAAAAGTCATTTCTCTTGGGTGTTAAATCAAACGAGAAAAACCTTGGCTCTGACACCAATTGTTAGAACTAAAATCGGTACTAAGAGAGGTGAATTAGTGCTTTCGATAAAAATATCAATTTTAGAATATCTTCATTCGATGAAAACGATAATGAAAGTGTGATTAACTTAGAGTAAGCAAACTAAACAATTGATTCAAAATATAATAGCAATGAAATGTAGATAGAAAGTGCAAACTAGATTTATAGTGGTTCGGTTATCGTGACATACGTTCACTCCTGATTCCTCCTTTATTGAGGCAATAGGCGTCCATTAATGGTCTTCCTTCAATGAGCAAAGACTAACTACCTTTACAACTCTTTCTCCTTTTCACAAGTTTAGGAGACAACCTTTACAAGCCTCACACCTCGCTTAGAATGATCACAAAGCTAAAGAATGAGAAGGAGAACACTTAGTATTTTTTCAACACTTTTATAATCCAAAATCTCTAAGACTTTTGTTCACACTTTCATGCTATTTCATGTAGAAAAGAGTAAGATATTTATAGACTCCAATTGCTTCAAAAATTGAGCAAAAAAGTATCTCATTCTCGATTTTTTTGGTACTAGTAGTACCACCATCATTATTGGGTAGTACCACCACTTGCAAACTGACACTGGGTGGTACCACCACCTAGTTTGGGTGATACCACCGTTTGACAAAGTCTCGAAGACTAGGCTCTAGCAGTACCATCGCTTGGTAGCATTAACAATTGATGATACCACCACCTAATAGGGCGGTACTACCATTTGGCAACATTAACTGTCAGTGATACCACCACCCAATTTGGGCGATACCATCGCCCAGACCACTTGGGAGGCTGAGCCTCAAGCGGTTCCACCACCTAATCTATGCGGTGCCACCGTCTAACGAGGCTCCAAGTGGTTGAATGGGCCATCTAACCAACCCAATTCAGCCTTGTTTAGGGCCCTATTGGCCCCTAATTGAGTTAGTAGGATTTCTCCCAAAACTAACTCATATTAAAGTCCTAACTGTAATAGTTAAAGCTAAAACAATTATGATACCAGCAATCTAAGTTGTCCAACACATCAATTGTTCAACCGAATTCTCTGTGAACTTTTGACGAACTCCCAGCGATCTTCCGGTGAGCTTTCGGCGAACTCCCGATGAGCTTTCGGGAACTTCCGGTGAGCTTTCGCTACATCATCTGATCATTCGGTGTATCCCCTGATTCATCCAACCCGATGCCCAATCATTGACTCTAGCCCAACATTTGATTTTTTTTTAATTATTTTACCTTTCTCACGATCGTAATTAGTCCTACATCACTTATCTCAACACATGGATTTGATCATTAATTCATCAATTGATTCAACAGTTATGAGAACGATGTATAGTATATGTTGGTGCTACTCATTCCTTCCCCTTCTTCTCTTCTTCCTCTGTCTTTTGTTTCTTTGAGCATTGAATCCACAATATATATATATATATATATATATATATATATATATAATCTTTATTTTTTTATCATTTAAAAGTTATTTATACATGATAAAATGGGTTTCTCTCTCAAAATAGTTTTTGAAAAATTGACTAGTATTTAAATCCTTGACATTGAGATAAGCATTGAATCTAGAAACTATTATAATCAAATTTATCATGGAAAATATTTTGCAAGGAAACTATTATATTTAAGCAAAAATAAGAAAAATAAAGAAAATAGGAAAAACTAACTATTAAGAAAATATAAAAAAAATCATAGACTATTCAGATACCATTAAAAAGTATAGAAAAATATGGAGAAAATAAAAAATACTGTAGACTATTTAAATTCTAAAAAATCAAAAAACTATAAAAATAATTTAAATTAAAAAAAATTATTGCAAAGGTCCATCTCATTGAAAGCTATTCTGAAAATTTCATAACATTTGAATCACTCCTTGAGGTTGATGCTTTGATTTTGAAGTCTAATCAAAATTAGGGTATCCTATACCAGGAGTTGACTTTTTTATTAACTAAAATTTTATCATAACTTTGGGAAATATTTAGAAGGTTAAATGTTAAAAAACATTAGATGGTTCCATCATGTTTTGATGTAAATAAAAAAAAAGAGAAAATAGGAAAGCATTAAACTGTTTAGATATTGAATAAATTAGAAAAATACTGAAAAAATTATCTAAGTTAGAAATTTAACATAGAGGTCTATCTGGTTGTAATTGAATTTTTTTCTAAAAGTTTTAAAGCATTTAGATCATTCTTTGAGGTCAATACTCTAATTTTGGGGTCAAACTAAAATCAGAATATCATATACCAAGAGTTAACTTTTGTTGACCATACTTTTATCATAGTTTGTTGACTTATTTAGAAGCTCAAATGTCAAAAAATAATACATGGATCCATCATATTTTGGTGAAAATGAGAAAAAGATGGAGAAAATATGAAACCACCAAACTATTTAGATTCTGAATAAATTAAAAAAATCAAAAAAATTCTTTAAATCAGAAAACTTATTATAAAGGCCCATTTGATTATAATTAAAAAGATTTTTAAAAATTTTAAAGCACTTTGGACTATTCCTTCAGTGAGATATGATGATTTTACAATCTAACCAAAATCATAGTATTGTATATCAAGAGTTGACTTTTGTAAATCATACTTTTCCCATAGTTTATTGACCTATTTAGAAGTTGAAATATTAAAAAACATTATATGGATCCATCATGTGATGGAAATGAAAAAAAAGATGGAGAAAATAGGAAAACACCAAACTATTTAGATTCTAAAAAATTAAAAAAACTCTAAATTAAAAAAAAAAGTTATAGATGTCCATGTGGTTGAAATTAAAAGTTTTCTAAAAATTTCGTAGCATTTTGATAATTCCTTGATGTTGATAATTTGATTTTGTGGTCCAACCAAAATCTATGTATCATACACTAGGAGTTGACGTTTTTAGATCATACTTTTATCATAGTTTATTAACCTATTTAGAAGCTAAAATGTCAAAAAACAGTACATGGATTCATCATGTTTTGGTAGAAATGAGAAAAAATGAAGAAACTAAGAAACCAAATTATTTTTATTTAAAAATAAAAAAATATATCAAAAAAATATAAATTAGTTGTTATAGATGTCCATATAGTCAAAATTGAAAGCTTTCTCGAAAATTTTATAGCATTTAGACTTTTCCGTGAGGTTGATACTCTAATTTTGAGATACAACCAGAATAAAGGAATTGTCTATCAGAATTTGACTTTTGTGAATTATACTTTTACCATAGTTTGTTAAACTATTTAGAAGCTTAAATATTAAAAAAAATATTACATAGATCCATCATGTTTTGTTTAAAAATATCTAAATTAGAAAATTTATGATAGATGCCTATATGATTGAAACTGAAAGCTTTTCTAAAAATTTCATAGCATTTGGACTATTTCTTAAGGTCGATACTAATTTTGGAGTCTAACCAAAATTGCTGTGTTATATACTAAGAGTTGACTTTTATGATCCATACTTTTACCATAATTTCTTGACATATTTATAAGCTAAAATGTCAAAAAAATATTGTATGGATCCTTCATGTTTGGGTAGAAATGGAAAAATGATGGAGAAAATAGGAAAACACCAAACTATTTAGATTCTAAAAGAAATAAAATATATAAATTAATAAATTTAGTATAGGTGCATATATGATTGAAATTAAAAGCTTTCCTAAAATTTCATGGCATTTGGACCATGAGGTCGATACTCTAATTTTGGAGTCCAACCAAAATCAATGTATCATATACCAGGAGTTGACTTTTCTAGACCATATTTTTTCTCTAATTTGTTGACATATTTAGAAGCTAAAATATTAAAAATATTGCATGGATCTATAATATTTTGGTAAAAATAAAAAAATATGGAGAAAATAGAAACACACTAAATTATTTAGATTCTAAAAAAATCTAAAAATATAAAAAAAACTCTAAATTAGAAATTCTGTTATAGATGTCCATACGATTGACGTTGAAAGGTTTCCAAAAAATTTTATAGTATTTGGACCATTCTTTAAGGTCTATATTCTGTTTATGGTGTCCAACCAAAATCAATCTATCATATACTAGAATTTGATTTATGTGGATCATACCTTTGTCATAGTTTATTGGCCTATTTAGGAGCTCAAATAGCAAAAAATAATGCATGGATATATCATGTTTGATGGAAATGTGAAAAAGATGGAGAAAATAGGAAAACACTAAACTGTTTAGATTCCAAAAAATAAAAAAAAATCAAAAAAATTCTTTAATTTGAAAATATATTATAGAGGTCCATTTGGTTGTAATTGAAAGCTTTCCTTGAAATTTCATAGTCCTTATGGTTGATACTCTAATTTTGGGGTCCAACCAAAATCAGGGTATCATATACTAGGATTTGATCTTTTTGAACCAAATTTTTATCATAGCTTTGGGAGATATTTAGAAGTTAAAATATCAAAATACATTATATAGATCCATCATGTTTTGGTGGAAATGAAAGAAAAAAAAAAGAAAAGGAAAACGCCAAATTGTTCATATACTAAATAAATTAGAAAAATATCTACAAAATTTTATAAATTAGAAAATTTATTATAGAGGTCCATCTAGTTGCAATTGAAAATTTTCTAAAAATTTTATAACACTTGGACCATTTCTTAGGATAGATATTTTGATTTTGGGGTTTAACTCAAATCAAGGTATTGTGTATGAATAGTTGACTTTTGTGGACTATACTTTTACCATAGTTTGTGGACCTATTTAGAAGGTTAAATATCAAATAACATTGCATAAATACAAATTTTTATCATAGTTTGCATCATTCCTTTGTGGAATCTGGAAAATGAAAATTGTTATAACCTAATATACTATTATATTGGTTCATTTGTATAAATATTATATGCTTATTTATCTAATGATCTCATTGTAGGGATGATCCACTTCTCGATGAAGTATTTTCTGTTTCTGATGAGATTGATATTTAGATATTAGGTGAGATATATTTGAGTGTAAGCCAATTGCCAAATAGCTCGGGTTTAGGCACTCATACCATAAACTTGAATGAACCATATTATTGTAATGAAGATGATAGTAGTGACATCTTTCACAGTCAATTGGCTAAAGAAAGAATATAAGAAGAGGCTGAAGGTGATTAATCCTAATAATTATGATGCATTAAATGTTGATGAGCAAGTTATTTTTAAGTAAGGATATGTATAATTGTTAAATTTTAGATTTTGATAATGAAATCAATTGATGAGTTTACGATCTAATATGTATTTTGAGTAACATAGAACTAACTTCGATCAGAAAAAACAATTCGATTAAAGCAGGAGAAATCAAACGTTGGGTCGAAGTGAACATGTCAGAAGATTAGACATCGGCCGGAGGATCGGTCAACGTGTCGGCAGAAGAACTTCATGCCATGAGTTTGAGCATCGGGCCGAAGGATCAGACATTGCACCATGGAGATCAGAAATTGTGGGAGTCAACATGCCGATTAGGCAATACGCCGAAGGAGAGGACAATGTGCCGAAGTGCCGGAGGAACCAATGATATGTCGGACAACATAGGATTCACGCTTGTAATCGATTATGTCCAGATCCAATTAGTTTAGAGTCTAATTGAGTCAGTTTTAGGGTGTAACCATATCAACTTAATTAGGGTCCCATTAGACTTGAGTTGGGACTATTTTGGGCCAAGTGGAAAGCTCATTCAGTCACCCAAGATTATGTGAAACCACCTATGAGTTGGAAAGTCAAAAGTACACTTTTCCAAGTTGTCAAGTGATGGTACCGCTAGATTGGGCGGTGGTACTACCCAGACATAGTCTCCCAGACTATGTCAGGTGATGGTACCCCCAGTTTAAGTGATGGTACCATCCAAACACAGTCTCTCAAACTGTGTCAAGCGATGGTACTATCAATGTGGGTGATGGTACCACTTAGTGTCAATGTTGCAGGTGGTGGTACTTATTGAATCTTGGATTTTGATGATGAAACTAATTGATAGCATTTATGATTTAATCTATATTTTGAGTGATGTAGGATTAGCTTCGATCATGAAGAGACAATTAAAGTAGGAAGAATCAATGTTGGGCCAGAGTGGAACATGTCAATAGATTAGATGTCGGACTAAAGGAAGGTCTACATGTTGGCAGAAGACTTTGCACCATGAGTTCGGGCATCGGGCCTAGAAGAGTGGATATTGTGTCAAGGAGATCGGAGTTGCGAAGGTCAACATGTCCATTGGGCAAAAAGTCGTAAAAGAGAATGATGCATTAAAGGATTGAACGAAGCGTCGATGAACTAATGACATGCCGGCCAATATGTGATTAATGCTTTATAATAAGTGTCTAGATCAAAATAGTTTAGGAGGTTAATTGAGTTAGCTTTTGGTGTAATCATGCTAACCCAATTAGGGGCTAATTGGGCCTTAATTAGGACTGATATGGGCTCATTGGGAGGCCCATTTAGTGACCCAAAAGTTAGGTCAAGCGGTGGCACCGCCAGAAAAGGCGGTGGAACTGCTTGTGAGTTAGAAAACTAAAAAAACCTGGTCTCTGAGGCTGTCAAGCGGTAGTACCGCCCGTACCCGAAAGACCTAGAAAGTCAAATTTTTAGCTTTATTTTTGAAACCATTCAGGGCCTATAAATACCCCACTCTAGCTTTTACAACACTTTAAGGCCTCAAAGACTCAAGGATGTTTCAAGATTTTGATGCTCTTTCATGCAGAAAAGGGTGGGGTTTTTATAGACCCCAATGAGTTCAAAAATGGAGCCTAAAAGTGTCCACTCTAGGATTTTCGGGGTCCTGGCGGTACCACCGCAATTACTGGGCGGTACTACCTCCTAACTTCTAACACTGGGTGGTACCACCGCTTGACAGAGCTCGGAGACCGAGCTCTGGCGGTACCACCAACTAACAGGGGCGGTACCACCGCCCAAAAATCCTGGGAGACTGAGTCACCCAAGCGGTGCCATCGCCAACCAAGATTTCAGGGGTCGAATGGGGTATTCCATTCGGCCCAATTTGGGTCTGTTAAGGGCCCAGTTGGCCCCTAATTAAGTTAGTGGGATTAGCTTCCAATCCTAACTTAATCTAAACTCTAACTATGATAATTAAGACATGATTACTGTAATTCGTGCTCCGGTGTGTCAATCACTTCTTCCGGCAAGCTAACATCCGATGAACTCTTGGCGATGCTCCGGTGGACTCTCGGCAAGCTCCTGGACTTCACGATGATCTTCTTGGTGAGTTCCGATGAGCTTCTATGGCAAGCTCCGGGACTTCTCGGATGGTTCCCGTAGAACTTCCGACGAACGTCCGGACTTTCGACGAACTCTCGTACTCCCAATGTGATCTTGATCTTAACTCCGGCACAACACCTGCTGCATGTCTTACTGCCATCGTAGTTAATCATGCACACTTTTCTCAACATATAGATTAGATCAACAAATGACAATTGACTTCATCATCAAAATCTGAGATTCAATAGCCTGGAGTTTTGAGGAGCATCGTCGTAACCCTACTGTATGGATCACCGCTGGAGAGGATGGCGCTTAACCTCCTTCACCCTCTCCTAGAGATCTATAAGGATTCGGGGATATACGATCTCCCTAGGTAATACAACCTTTACTATACACAGTTTTAAGTTTCACGAATTTTTGTGCACCAATCTTCGCACGACGACAAACAAATCTTTGGGAATTGGGGATTTTATTTTCTGTTATTCAACTGTGCATGTGATGTCGCCCCCAAGATTTTCCAACAATAACTTATGCACAATATGCACCTACTGCTATATATTCTGCTTCGATTGTAGATAATGCAATCGAGTTTTGTTTCTTGGAAGAGCAAGAAACAAGTGTTTGTCCTGACATGTTCCATATATGCTTTTTCTATCTATTTGACAACCAGCAAAATCAGCATTGGCATAAGTAAGTAATTCAAAGTTTTTGGAATTTGGATACATAGTCCTAGACTAGGAGTTCCTTTTATATATCTAAAAATCCTTTTAACAGCTTTTAAGTGAGATTACTTGGGATTAGATTGAAATCTAGCATGTAGTCCAACATTAAACATGATATCGGGTCTAGTTGTTGTGAGGCATAATAAACTACCTATCATACCCCTATAAGTCTTTTGATCAAAACATTCTCTATTAATGTTCATATCCAATTTTGTAGAAGTGCTCATTGGTATATTAATAGCTTTAGCACTATCTATATTAAATCATTTTAATAGATCTAATGCATACTTAGTTTGACTAACAACAGTTCCATCACTAAGTTATTTGATTTGTAATCCTAGGAAAAGGGTTAATTCCCACATTAAACTCATTTCGAACTCTTAGCTCATGCACTTAGCAAAAGACTCACATAAAGACTCATTTGAAGAACCGAAAATGATATCATCAACATAAATTTGAACTATAAGAAAATTATTTTCAAAATATTTAACAAACAATATAGTATCGACCTTATCTTTCATAAAATTATTCTTAATTAGAAAGAAACTAATTCTCTCGTACCAAGCCCTTGGGTCTTGTTTCAACCATAGAGAGCCTTAGATAATTTAAAAACATGATTCAAAAAAGTGGTATTCTTAAATCCGGGTGGTTGTTCAACATAAACTTCTTCAGAAATAAAACCATTAAGAAAAGCACTTTTAACATCCATTTGAAATAACTTAAAATTATTACAACTAGCATAGGCAAGGAGAATCCTTATGGCTTCAAGTCTAGCCACAAGAGTGAAGGTTTCTTCATAATCGATATCTTTTTCTTGGTTGAAACCTTTGGCTACTAATCTAGCCTTATTTCTATCCATAATACCAAGTTCATTTTGCTTATTTCTAAAGACCCATTTAGTATCAATTATCAAATGATCATTAGGTCTAGGAATATGCGTCCATACCTCATTTTTCTCAAATTGATTTAATTCTTTATGCATTGTGATAACCTATGAATCATCTTTCAAGACTTCATCAATGCATTTAGGTTCAATTTGAGATAAAAAGACTGCATTTGCATAAAAATTTTTAAGAGAAGAATGAGTTTGAACCCCTTTTGAAGTGTCTTCAATGATTAGCTCATTAAGATGAGCATCTACATACTTTCAATCCTTAGGTAAGGATTCTTTGGAAGAAGATGCATCCAAGTTGCTAGTGGGAGGAGAGGGATCACTCAAATTTAAACCATCAAAATCAAAATCATCATTAAAATCAATTTTCTTAGATTCGGAAACCTCATCGAAAACAACATGAATAGATTCTTCAATAACTAAAGTTCTTTTATTAAATACACGAAATGCTTTAGAAGTAGAAGAATAACCAAGAAAAATGCCTTCATTCAATTTTGCATCAAATTTTCCTAAGGTATCTTTTTCATTTAAAATAAAATATTTATAACCAAAAACTTTAAAATATGAAACATTGGATTTTTTGTTATCCCACAATAATGGTCTTACCAGAACCCTATTCATGACATAGCATGTCGTGTTAACGGCTTCGACCCAAAAATATTTTGGTAGGCTAGATTCGTTTAACAGGGTTCTTGCTATTTCTTGTAAGTTCCTTTTTTTTTTTTCAACTACTCCATTTTGTTGTGGGTTTCTTGGAGTAGAGAAATTATGGTTGTACTCATTTAATTCATAAAAGTTTTAAAAATCAGGATTTTGAAACTTACCACCATGATCACTACGTATAGATGCAATCATAAAGCCTATTTCATTTTGAACAAGTTTATAAAATTTTAAAAAAATACTTAAAACAATCACTTTTGTGTATCAAGAAGTATGTCCAAGTGTATCTATTATAATCATCAACAATTACAAAGGCATATTTACTATCTCCTAGACTTATTGTATCAATTGGTCTAAATAAATCCATATGGATCAATTGCAATAGTCTAAAGGTGCTTATTTGATTCTTTGACTTGAAACTACATTTTATTTGTTTTCCTAGTGGACATGCATCACACACTATCTTTGACAAACTTGATGTTATAGATTCCTTTTACAAGTTCTCTAGATGAAATTTGTGAGATTAGTTTCATGCTAGCATGACCTAACCTCCTATGCCAAAGTCAATCATCATCGTTTAAAATTGAAAAGCAAGTTTCATTACAAAACTCGTCAAGATCAATGGTATAGACATTGTTGGTCCTTAAGGCAATCAAAGATCTATTGATGTGTGATATTTCTATAATGCAAGCATTAGATTCAAACTTGATATTGTAACATTCATCACATAATTGACTAATGCTTAATAAGTTATGCTTTAAACCATCTACTAACATAACATTTTCAATCAAAAGGTTTGATTTGTTACCTATATTTCATTTTCCAATAATTTTTCCTTTGTTGTTGTCTCCGAAGGTGACAAATCCTTCATCTTAGTTAGTGAGTTTAAAGAAGTGTGTTGGATCTCTGGTCATATGCCTTAAGCATCCACTATCAAGGTATCATCTCTTGCTCCTAACTTGAGATTGTAGACATATCTACAAGAAATGAGGTTTTCTTTTAGGTACCCATTTTACCTTGGGTTCCTCATAAATAGATCTACCTAACTTATCATTTTGCATTATATTATTTAAGGTTCCTTTAAGAACTCAAATTAACTTACGTGAACTATACCTCATAAATAGAAATTTATGAGCATAATGTCCAAATTTGTAACAAAAGTTGCATTTGTTTCGGGGTGAAACATGTAAGGTTGGACATTTAACAAAGATGGTTGGCTATTGGTGAGTGTTACTCAGATTCCATCTCTTCTATGAACATGATCCATTTTTGCAAGGATTATGTTTAAGGATTTGTTTCCTATTTCAAATTTTTCTAAGGTTTCATGTAGTAGCAAATTCTCCTTTTTAAGCTTCTTTAATTCTTCACATTTTGTACAATCAGGCAATATTACATTATCATGCTTAATGTTCATGCTTAATATTCAATCTATTTAATTCACTAATAAGAGAAGTATGCTCATTTTTTAATAATTTATACTTTTTACTAACTAATTTACATTCATCAAACAAATCATTAAAAGCATTAAGTAATTCATTATAAGATAAATGAGATTTGTTTAGGTCACTTACCTCGTCATTGAGTGCCATTAGAGTATAATTTGCGACTTCTTTGTTGGTTAGCTCCTCGTCTTTAGTTGCACTCGAATCGTCCCAAGTAGCTTTTAGCACTTTCTTTTTCTTCGATTGCTTCTTCTTCACTTAGGGACATTCACTTTTGAAGTACCCTGGCTTCTTGCATTCATAGTAAATTATTTGGTCTTTTTTAAGTTCATTTTTGTTTTTAATGTCAAGTTTAGTTTTGTACCTTTTTATGAATTTTTTAAATTTTCTTATTAAACGTGCTAAGTCATCATCATCATCACTTAAGTTTTCTCTCAAGTGGTCTTCTTGAGTTCTAAGTGCCAAATCCTTCTTGTTCTTTAGAAGGTTGTTCTCAAGTTCTTTATGTGCATTGCACATTATTTTATAGGTCATCAAAGACCTGATAAGTTCTTCGAGTGGAAAGTCGTTCAAGTCCTTGGCTTCTTGAATTGCAATTACTTTAGGATCTCAACTCTTTAAAATGGATCTTAATATCTTATTAACAAGTTCAAAGTTAGAAAAACCTTTACCAAGTGCTTTTAGACCATTGACGACATCCGTAAACCGGGTGTACATGTCTCTAATGGTCTCGCTTGATTTCATGCGAAATAATTCATAACTATAAACTAAAAGATTAATTTTTGACTCCTTAACTCTACTTATGCCTTCGTATATGATTTCAAGTGTATGCCAAATGTCATAAGTCATTTCGCAAATAGAAACTCAATTGAATTCATTTTTATCTAATGCACAAAATAAAGCATTCATAGCTTTGGCATTCAAAGAGAAAGTCTTCTTCTCCAAATCATTCCAATCGTCCATTGGAAGAAAAGACTTTCGAAATCTATTTTCGATGATATTTCATAACTTAAAATCCATAAAAATCAAGAAAATCCTCATTCTAGTTTTCCAATAAGTGTAGTCCGTTCCATTGAACATAGGAGGATGTGTGATAGAATGACCCTCATGATTATCGGCAAAAGCCATCTCTCTTGGGTTTTAAACCAAATTAAGAGTTAACCTTACTCTGATATCAATTGTTAGGATTAATATGGCACTAAGAGGAGGGGGGGTGAATTAGTGCAGTGATAAAAAAAAATTTCATTGATTCGAAAAATTTCTTTCGATATAATCATTTCGACAAAGCCCGTATTCGAAAGTAATGAAAATAATGACTTAAAGTAAATGCAAAGTGTAGAATGTAGCTAAGTAGTGAAAGAAAGTAGTAAGGAAAGAACACACCGAATTTATAGTGGTTTAGTCGTTGTGACCTACATCTACTTTCGATTCCTCCTCCGTTGAGGTCATCGGTGTCCACTAATGGTCTTCCTTCAAAAGGCAAAGACCAACCACCTTCTTACAAAGCTTTCTCCTTTTCACAGGTTTAGGAGACAACCCTCACGACTTTCATACCTCTTCTCTAATGATTACAAAGCTGAAGAATAAGGAGTACTCTTAGCTCTTTTTATAATACTTTTACACCCCAACACTCAAAGATTTTTTCACACTTGTTATAGCCTTTGTTATCCTTTAATACAGAAAGGAGTGGGGTATTTATAAACCCCAAAAGTTTTATAATTGGAGCCAAAAAGTGTCTCTTTCTATATTTTCGGGGTACTAGCAGTACCACCGCCATTATTGGACGGTACCACCACTTGACACTCTGACATTAGGTAGTACCACCACCTAGTCTGGTGGTACTACCGCTTAACAAAGCCTTGGAGATTGGACTCTAACGGTACCAATGCTTGACGGGGCGATACCACCGCCTGGCAGCATTAACTACCAGCGGTACCACTACCTAGACCACCTGGCAGGCTGAGCCTAAGGCAATTCCACCGCCCACCCTAGGTGGTGCCACCACCTGGCATGACTCTAAGTGGCCGAGTGGGCCTTCCATCCGGCCCAACTCAGCCTTGTCTTGGGCCCAGTTGGCCCCTAACTGATTTAGTGAGATTACCTCTTAATCCTAACTCAATCTAAGTTCTAACTATGACAATTAAGGTATTAGCTAAGCAATCTTTATCCGGTATGTCAATCATTCTTCCGGCGAAGTCTCGACGAACTTCTGGTGAACTTTCAGCATGCTTTTGGCAAACTCCCGACGAACTCTTGGTGAACTCCCAAAAAACTCTAAGCGAACTCCCGACGAACTCTCGGCGAGCTTCCAACACATCGTTCAAATCTTCGCCATATCATCCGATCTTTGACTCCAGCCCAATATCTGCTTTATACCTTATCCATTAATATAGTTAATCCTGCAACACTTATCTCAACATATGGATTAGATTATTAATTTATCAATTAATTTCATCATCAAAATCTGAGATTCAATAGATTCCTCTCATGATACCGAGAGCGGATGATCCTCTATTGACACTCAATAGCCCTCGTAAGGTTGGCTGCCACTCCCAATGACCAGCTATATTAGATTTGAAACTTCAAAACCTATAAGTATAGTATCAAAGAGTAGAGTACTTATACAGGACATCCTTGGTGTCTCAAGTTTAAGGACCAAATACACTATTGAGACTACAGAATCGTTGTCTAACGATAAGGTATCATGAACCATCCAGCATTTCATGAGCAGATCAATCAGTTAACTCATTCTCTAATGAGCACCTGCATTATATCCTTAGTGTCCCCACACGAGCAACTATGAGACCAGCCGCCTCCATCATATGGAAGAGTATACAGTACATTAGTATGTTCGGTTATCTCGATGTCTCTCTCGAGTAACCTATGACCAGGATTATGTATGGTCTATGTTTAAAGGTAAATCGGTCTCAGTATCATGATCTCATCACGATCCAATTCTCATTGCATAGATCCATGGGCATCACAATATATATTTATGTAACAAGTAATATATAATAATAATAATAATAATAATAATAATAATAATAATAATAAAAGACTATGTGTCATGTCACACATACCATCACTTACATGATTGGCTTGTAGGACACCCATAACTAGCAAAATCTGGCCACTTATATAACCTATGTCGCCAAGAGTCCTGGCCGCTAAGGCAACCCCTACAGCTAGGAAATCCTAACCGCCAGAGGCACCCCTTGCAGCTAGGAAACCTGGTTGTAGGGGCTGCCACATGCATGGCCGAGAGCCCCTTTGTGGCTATCGACCTTATAATTCTTTGCCAGGCCGAGAGCAGCAAGGTGCTGCTCTCGGCCAAGGCTACAAGCAGCCTTCGGCCATGGTGAAGGGTAGCAACAATTGCTGCCCTTTTTCTCCCCTTTTGTGTCAACTTCCTTAACATCAAAAGCCCTCTATAGAACACCTTATAACATAGAAAAAGTTCCAGCATAGACTTGTAATCTATGACAAAAAGATCACAACAATCATGTAAAATAATTTCTACGTGATTGAACACAACACATAGTTTAAAGCTAATTTTTGGCATGAGTAATCTAGCTCTGCTATCACTATTGGAAAATCTAAGGTGACATCACATGTGTAGCAGAATAACAAAAAATAAAATCCTAGAATTCTCACAGAAAAAGGTTTCTTTTCATCATGCAAAAGTTGGTGTGTAAAAACTCATGAAACCAAAAAATTACGCATAAGAGAATTACCTAATGTGATCGTATATCCCTGAATTCCTATAGATCTATGAGAGTAGATGAAGTAGTTCAAATGCCCTCCTCTCTAGCAGTAATCCACATGGCAAGGGCTGCGAAGACGCTCCTCAAATCGTTGCCCAAAGCTCTTCCTCCCGCGCACCATGAAATTAAGAAGGGGTTGCCCCTTCTTGCTATCCACATGCCTCCAAATAGGGGCTACAGTTTGAGAAAGAGAGGGAGAGAGGAGAATAGGAGGAGGTAGCAAAAAAGAACCTAGCCCATGGTGTTAGGATCAAGAGCA